>BSBM01000486.1:45252500-45477500 GCA_027924585.1 Larix kaempferi | reverse complement strand
ACAGTGAACGTTACCCACCAAACATTACAACGTTCAGCATGGACGCACACGTGCCAGATGTGTGCATGCGCCTCTGGTGCGTGCGCGTCCCCGTTGAACATAGAATTTAGAAAATCACCCGCATTCATTCTCCCTCATTTTTTTCCTCATTCGTCGTGTTCTCTTCGTTGGTTTCACCCACAGTCTGGCAAGAATTTACATGGTAGATTGAATTCATACACCATTTGGTGCTTCCTTCACCATTTGGATAAAATACACAACATCTGGGGCTCTATTTGGCTCTTTGTATTGATTACACATCTATTGGGCTCTATTTGGATCAATTGAGTGAATACACAACAGTTGGACTCTATTTGGCACATTGGATTGAATTCTCATGCTACTTGGGCAAACATGAAGTCTTCTTACATATAGTGGACACATCAAAAGAGCATTTGACATTTGAAGCAAAGAGCAATCATAATCCTTGAGGTATGGTGATAATTTTATCTTGTTAGATGTAATTTAGTCTTCATTCACTAGTTTGAATGGCATCTATTTCTGTTTTTCCTCACGAATTGTATGATAGATCTATTTTGGTCTTCTTAATCTTCAACATAGACAATAAAAACATCTTACCAAAAAAAAGCTACAACATGCACCATGCAATGCTTTCAACCTTTCATGAAGATAATAAAAAAAAATTACTTGCATCACCACCAATAACATTTCATAATCACAATCCTCCATCTAGTAGACAAAAATTTGTTGAATTCCTCATGGTTTCACTACAACAATTCACACAAACACCTAAACAATTGAAAACTCTTAGTATTTTGGGGCTATTTTCCCTCATCCATACCATGAAAATGAAGTGATATGAGCTTCTCCCTTGTAGGGAATTTGCTCCTACTAGCATCCCATACGACCATCCAATACCATCCTACTGAGTTCCTAAAGTTGATGTTGTAACTTTATATGTAGGGAATTCCCAATAGCTTTTAAGATTATATATGAAAACATTCTCACTATGTATGTTGTTGTACATAATCAATTGCTACATCGAGCTTTAATAATCATGCACATCGAGTTTTAATATCTTGTTTGTTGTTCATTCTTGCAGGGGTCATATTTTCGCTTTTCCAAAAAACGCATTGAATATGGGAAACAGACATAATAATAAAAGAAAGTCTAGAAGGACCCAGCTGCCCCCCGAAAAGATCCATGAGATGAGAGAAAATGCCAGGTTGTACATGAAAAACCGTAGAAATCAAAATGTTAGTGCCTAAGATCCATCAACAAGCAATGACGAAGTGGTTGAAGTCAATCAAATCTTGCCTGATGTCGAGTATGAAGGGATTGATGTTGAAGAAGTTCTTAACTGGAAACCACCCTAAGAAGAGCACCCACCTGGCGAACACACTCCATTGTAGGACCAATTTGTGAATGAAGGGCCACAACAAACCGTTGACGAGACTCATACTTCCTTGCCGACTCTCTTGCCTCGACTATCAACCGGACAACGAAGAACTCCCAGATGTATTCATGTGGATGAAAGTTCATTTTTAGGACTTGAAGGTAAGATGCGCAAATGCACTATTGATTTCCATTCTAGCAAGATATTCAAAGATTTTTTTGAATCCAAAAGAGATGCAGCAAAATGTCAATTGTTTCTTGATTTGTTAAAATCACATTGTCTAGCTGATGTTAGGAGAATTTTGGCCATAAAGGTAGTTAGAATTTTAGAGGCCAACAAATATGTTGTTAGAAATCTACAATCTGCATTTAATTTGATTGGAAAAACTTCTCATACAAAAGATTTTAATTCGGCCCATCATGTACTGTCATAATCCATTGTAGACAAATCCATAAGGCAACGTCGCCTATTATCACACACATGTAAAATATATAAAGTGGATAGAAAGACTCTTCAAAAGTATTCTTCCATTAGAGAAAAACTTGAGACCCTAGGCCAAAAAGATTGTTGGGCCTTTGTTGGTAGGTTACCTCATTCAGACATGAAGCTCATTGATGCTATTAAAGAACTAGTGCAAAAGTTTTGGCATGATAACACTAGATCGTCATTGAATCAAAGAGATGTTTTAAAGTTGAGAAAAGGTGTTAGGGGGGGTGAAACCCATGTCAAGCACTTCTTTGACACAACACAAACAAAACTCTATGAGAGGTTCAAGAATGAGCACACACAATTGAACTTGGGCGAAAGGTACTTCGAAAAATGCAAACCATAGTATGTTAGAATTTGCATTGATCACAATACATGTTGTTGTAGATACCATGTAGAATTTGAGTACTATTTGTTATGATATTCCTATACTCCATCCTAGTCCCACTATTATTTTGATCATTTACATTTTCAGTCATGCATGCACTTTTAGGGTTTGCATGCATTCTAGTCATCAATCCAGCACCGAGACCTCAATTAGCCAGCTCCTGAGAGCTTCTCTCAGATTAGTTTGAGCCATCTTAGAGCTTAATGCACCATTCCTCCTTGATTTAAGGAAGCCACTCATCGTTTCTCACCTACCAATCTAGTTTACTTCAGTTATCCACCAGTCTTTCCTTGATTTGAGGCTTGACTGACTCCTCACTGCTGTTATCACTTCGATTGACCTCCGATGAGACATGACTACCTGTTCTGACTCCAGTTAGCTCCTCATGCGCCCTCCACTGAGCCTCCTTCATTCAATTAGTGTCTCCATGTGCCAATTACATTTAGTTACACCTACCACACTTAGTTAGACTTAGTTTGACTGACGGTTGACGGTTACTTGTGCATTGATGACTCCACCGATGATGAGATAGACTACTAGTTGTGCTCCGATGACACTCCAGTGATCCTTTGATCACTCTATGAAGGCTAATTCAAATTGCCACCTTAGGCATTCAAATCCTCATGCATTGTACTACTTATTGTCCATATTGTGATTAATTAATTAGTGTGTGTGAAGTATTTTTGCTTCTATCTGAGTTCTACTGTATTATTATTCTGTTGCTCATTATACTGCATTGACCACTCTTCTTCTATTTTCCTACTTAATCATAATTACTCTTGTGAGGTATACATCATCTCTTAGATCTGCTGTGAGTATTTTCACACTATTATGATACATATAGACATATATTTTGTGGTTTGCATACTAACATTATGCAGGATTGCCCTTCGTTACAACCATCGAATGCATCCAGATAATTTATACATAGCATAATGTGTCGAAGGCCTGAAGGACAAAAATATTATAAAAGATCATGTTTATATGGGACATGTTCCAGTTGTAGTGGATTTGCATTATTGAGCCGCTGCATCCATACAACCGCAGAGCATGAATTTGGGAGGATGTTAGTAGAAATGCAGAACTTCCAGTACATAACATATCAAGTAGATAGTTCGAAGGAAAGCAAAAAAATTGCATTGGTGAAGTCATAGGTAATCTAATTTTGCATGCTTTCATACTGTATATGTTGAATTTGTACATATATGTTCAAATTGAAAATGTCACGTTGTATTAATGCCCTTGGTTTTGTGGCACCAGGTACAAATTTGCAAATTCATGAAGGAATTCTATGAAAAGACCGAGCATGATATACAACACATCCATGTAGCACAATGGAAAGATGAACAGTACAAATAGTGCAGAGACACCTTTCCCAAGGGCACAATATTGTTGGTTGTGGACTTTGCAGAAAACTACACCCTACAGCCACAGAATGAGATTCAAATTCAATACTACCATTCAGACCAAGTTAGCATAATGGTCCATATCACATACAGGCACGCGCCAGAGAGCAGCAACGACATGAGGATAATATTGAAAGAGACCAACTTCTACATCAGTGATGACAGGTGCCACGACCTGCATTATGTGCAGCATTGCTTCAAACTTTTCTATGATCAGCTGAAGGAGAGAGGTATACAGACGGATTAGCATTGGATATGGTCAGATGGTTGTGCAGGCCAATTAAAAAATGCACGTGTTTTCCAATGGTTGAGAATTTTGCACAAGACCTACAATGTGCTACATGTATGGAACTATTTTGAGACCGGGCATGGAAAGGGAGAGCACGACGGGGCTTGAGCATGTCTCAAAACTGCCCTACTAAGGGAGGAGATGAGGTGCATGGGAGGCCCTCATATTTGGAATGTCAAATCCATAGTTCAATGGTGCAAAGAAAAAATGTCAGATTGAACCATGAAGCAACACATACTAATAGGTAGAGGACATGTTGTCAAAAATTTCTAGAATGTAGTTGATATAGATCGATCACATTCTTATAGTTGCAGGACTGTGCAAGGCACTCATGGATTTCATTCAGTTCGAAGCTCAAACAACCCCTTATTTGAAACATGGATGCAAAAACTTGCTTGCTTTTGTGGGTCTTGCAACAGTTGTGAGTGGGATGAGTGCGAATCAATGGATTGGGTTGATGAATGGGATCATGTATCACTTGTAGTGGACCCACGTGTAGTTGCTGAAACAATCCAGTTAGAGGAAGGCCAGTCCTCTATTTCGAATGAATATGATCATATATCTGATCTTGTACAGCTAGTTAAACATTTTTGCATGCATATCCCGTTTCCCTCCTTGTTTTTGTAATTATCCAAGTTATCAAACCACTACTTGTTGGAATATGACCTTAAAATGAAATTTTGAAAGACATATCTACACAGTTGTCACCCCGACAGATAGTGCAATTGGGACGAATTATCGGTTGGCACGATGCATCCAGGGGAAGCAAACCCTCCCCACATCATTAACGGATAGTGAAGGCATTACCTTCTTGAATGGCTCGATGGTTTTTCAGCGGGAATATCTTACAGTGGATGGAAAGGGACCAAAGAGCAATGGCCACACATACACAGATTATAGACCAGGGTCGCGGGTGTATCACTTTACGCACTTGATCGTGGGTACAAACATCCAACTTCAGACAATTTCAACGAAGTCATCAAACAAGGTATGCTACTTACTACCTCATGCGGAGCATGAAAGGTTGTTCAAGACAATAAAAAACCGAGAGGATCCAGAAGGCCTAATTGACTGAGGTACATAGTATAGCCATGTGATTGTTTATTCATGCACGATTAATGTTATTCATGTTAGATAGTTTACTTAATATCGTTATCTTATATCATTTATTTGATGTCTAAGTTATGATTAAGTTATGATTTATAGCCATGTGATTGTTTATTCATGCATGATTAACCCTAGAAGCACAAATATAACCCTACAAACATAATCTAGCCCTAGAAATGCTAGAAAGCTAAACTAACCCTAGAAACACTAATCTAACCCTCAAAAACTAATCTAGAATCCTAGAAACATAATCTAGCCCTATAAATCCAAGAAAGATAAACTAACCCTAGAAACACTAATCTAACCCTCAGAAACTAATCTAGAATCCTAGAATCCTAATGTAGCCTTAGAATCTGTGACCCACCACACATACCCTCAATAGGGGGTATTTGGACTCCAAGTGGGATAGGATCACTATTAGAAGGGTTTGTCACGTCACACAAGTACACCACTAGAGAAATCAACTTATAGAATCCAAGCCTACATGTATATCTTGGAATCTTGATCCTCAAACCCTAGGTCTTACCAAGATGCCCGCAGCACCCAAATATGGATATTGACTCCATTTTCTCTACCACTCTCTCCATTTGTAGCTTTAGGAATTATTTCAATATTGGTCTAGTACTTGGATGAATATGAGGATAATTTGGGAGCTATGACTGAGTAGCACTAACATGTTCATCATTGTCACCCAATGGTTGGAAATGTCCTTAAGGGAGGCTTTAGAACTACCTCACCCATGTTAATGCTTGAGTTTTTGGAGGTGCCTCATCACCATCTCCATCATAATCTTCATCATCACCATCACCATCTTCATCATCATCATCACCATATTCATCATCACTGTCATCTGTAGGTGCCTCACCACCGTGTCCATCATCATCACCATCTTCATCATCACCATCACCATCGCCATCATCATCAACATCTTCATCATCATCACCACCATCATCATCATCATCACCAAAACTGCCCGATGGATGATTTTCCAAAGTTGGCCCCCATGTGCAAAAATTGCACACTCCCTCACTGAGCAAAACCCTAGTTTCCAAGATGGACATACAAGATGACATCGGGGCCACCGGACCAGAGGGGAGGGGCACCCCTACCACAATCCCAATGTCCTGAATCCAACAGAGTTGATGGTTTTTCGATCCGATCCACGGTCTTCATTCTATGGCTCGTCCTGTCTCCCATCTAGAATTCCTTTAGGGACACCTGTTGGATACCTGCCGGGGGCATGGAACTCCAACCATGCAAAAAAACTGGATTTCAGGGAGTCACACAAGTGTGTCTAAGTGGATTCCCGCTGGGAACACTAGCCACAGGTACTTGGTGGATGATTTTCCAAAGTCGGCCCCCGTGTGCAAAAATTGCACACTCCTTCACTAAGCAAAACCCTAGTTTCCAAGATGGATGTACAAGATGACACCGAGGCCACCAGATCAGAGGGGAAGGGAACCCCTAGCACAATCCTGACATCCTGAATCTGATGAAGTCGACGGTTCGTCGATCCGAGCCATGGTCTTCATTCTATGGCTCGTTCCGTCTCGCATCTAGAAAGCCTTCAGGGACACCTACTGGATACCTGCCAAGGGCATGGAACTCCAACCGTGCAACAAAATCGGGTTTCGGGGAGTCAGGAAAGTGTGTCTAGGTGGTCTTCAGTCGGGAACTCTAGCCACAGGTTCCTAGTGGATGATTTTCCAAAGTTGGCCCTCATGTGCAAAAATTGCACACTCCCTCACTAAAAAAAACCCTAGTTTCCAAGATGGACATACAATATGACACCAGGGCCACCGAACTGAAGGGGAGCAGCACCCCTAGCACAATCCCGACGTCTTGAATCCAATTGATTTGACAGTTTGTCGATCCGAGCCACGGTCTTCATTCTATAGCTCGTTCCATCTCGCATCTAGAAGGCCTTCAGGGACACCTACTGGATACCTGCCGGAGGCATGGAACTCCAACCGTGCAATAAAATCAGGTTTCGAGGAGTCACGCAAGTGTGTCTAGGAAGGTTATAGCTGAGAACGCTATCCACAGGTGCCCAGTGTATGATTTTCCAAAGTTGGCCCCCATGTGCAAAAATTACACACTCCCTCACTAAGCAAAACCCTAGTTTCCAAGATGGACGTACAAGATGACACCGGGGCCACCAGATCGGAGGAAGGGGCACCCCTAGCACGATTTCGGTGTCCTAAATCCAATGGAGTCAAAGGTTCGTCAATCCGAGCCACGGTCTTCATTATATGGCTCATTTTGTCTCGCATCCAGAAGGCCTTCAAGGACACCTGTTGGATACCTGTCGGGGGCATTGAACTCCAAATATATAACAAAACTGAGTTTCAGGGAGTCAGGCAAGTGTGTCTATGCAGGTTCTGGTCAAGAATGCTAGCCATAGGTTCCCGGTGGATAATTTTCCAAAGTTGTCCCCCGTGTGCAAAAATTGCACACTCCCTCACTGAGCAAAATACTAGTTTCCAAGATGGACATACAAGATGACACCGGGGCCACCGGACTGGAGGGGAGGGGCAACACTAGCACAATCTCGGTGTCCTGAATCCAATGGAGTTGACGGTTCGTCGATTTGAGCCATGGTCTTCATTCTATGGCTCATTCCGTCTCGCATCCAGAAGGCCTTTAGGGACACCTGCTGGATACCTGTCGGGGGCATGGAACTCCAACTGTGCAACAAGAATGGGTTTTGGGTAGTCATGCAAGTGTGTCTAGGTGGGTTCTGGCCAGGAATGCTAGCCAAAGGTGCCCAGTGGATGATTTTCCAAAGTTGGCCCCCGTGTGCAAAAATTGCACACTCCCTCACTGAGCAAAATCCTAGTTTCCAAGATGGACGTACAAGATGACAGTGGGGCCACGGGACTGGAGGGGAGGGGCACCCCTAGCACTATCCTAGCGTCCTGAATCCAACAGAGTTGACGGTTCAGCGATCCAAGCCATGGTCTTCATTCTATGGCTCGTTCTGTCTTGCATCCAGGAGGCCTTAAGGGACAACTACTGGATACCTACCTGTTGAGATATTGTAACTTCTAAGAATATTATATGTGTACTTTATTATTCCGGAGATGTTTCATTCCTCCGTGAAGATCTTATTATATATCCGGAGATGTTTATTCCTCCGTCGGAATGTGGTAACTTGGGTTATTAGACTTCCCTAGTGGGGGTCGGCCCTGTATGTGTTATGTGGGTCAAAGGGTTATTAGACCACCCTAGAGGGGTCTGCCCAGTCAGTTGTAATGGGGTGTTTAGCCCAGTAATTAAGTTGGGGCCGACCTAGCTTGTGTAAAAGTCAGTCGGGGAACAAGTATACGTATAGGAGGATGTTCCTCACTTATCTCACTCATTCATTCACTTGTGAGTGGTGCACTTGTGTGAGAGAGGTCTGCTATGGAGGAGGAGGAGATCATGTTTAGGTTTTGCATCTTTGTATTTACTGGTCATCTATATTGAGGAAGCTTTGTTGGGTTTTCTACCCCATGAGGGTTTCCTAGGATAAATCTGTGTCTCTTGTGTTTATGCTGTGCTTGTTGTTTCTTCAGTGATCCTGTATATGCTATTGTTGTGAAATGAAACGCTAATATTTTCTATCTTAGCATATTGAATCTTAACATGGTATCAGAGCTAACCTGAAGGAAGGCAATGTATGGCACGTACGACACTTGCTTCACTTGCGACAATTTGAAGGTTAGGGTTTTATATAGCAAAAACCAGTCATCGTGGAACTTTCGCTATAAATCCATTTTGGAAAAGGTTCAAGATCTGAAAAGTTTACAGGTCGTAGATAACATCCCCTGTACCTTTTCTCCAAAGGACACCCTCATATTCATGTACTTTGTGAGTTATGATCAATACAAGTTAGGGTTTCTGCCTCTTCCATATCTCAGTCATAATCAGGTGACCTAGGAAAAAAGGTCATAACTTGGGCTAGGAAGCTCTAAATGAAATTTCATAAAAAGTGACAGGTAGTACACAGACTGTACTATCTCAAGAAAATTTTTCAGAGGCCGAAGTTGAACCAGTGACACGTGGCACGTTGTACAAGTTTGCTCTCCTGTTTTATCCCATAAACAGGTCACGTTGCGACACTTGGCATAAATCTCTCTCAGAAAATCCAATTGAGATCAAAACTGTCGGGATGGAAAGATGGCAGGTTAGGCTACCATAAAAAATATTTTAGACCCTGTGGATTGAAAAGTTCGGAGTTATAGTAGAAACAATTAGGTACATATTTCTGTAAAAACAGAATTATTTTTGGAGCACCTTCATTCATGGCTTCCGGAATTTAAGGTTTCAGAGAAAGTTGAAATTTTTGGAATTCGAGTCCACGGCTGAATGTTACTCAGAAAAATCAAAATTTAGAGACCAAGATCAAATTTTTTGATTGGGTAGAAGACCGGGCTTGATCAAACCCCAGTTCGGGATTTTGATCGGAAAGATGAAAAATTAGGGCTTCAGCAAAAGTTGGAATTCTTGAAGTCTGTGACCACGGCTGGAAGCTCCTCATAAAAATAAGAGTTTAGAGCCTTGGATCAAACCTTTTGATTGGGCAGAAGGCTGGGCTTCATCAAACCCTAGTTCGGGATCCTGTCTAGAAGATCCAGAAGTTTCGAAGGCAATTTTGATGCGTCAAATTTTGGAGATTTCAAAATTGAAGTATGATAGTTTGAACAACTCAGCAAGACACATCCTTCCATACATTCAGAAGTGTAAAAGTCAAAGTTTGAATTTTTAGGGTTTCTCTGACAAACCATAATCAAGCTCCAGATCCAGTTTCAGGTGGAGATGAGGCTAAGGCCTTACATAAGAAGACTACAAGAAGTCTCGACATGTATGACTTAAGAAGATACAAGTATGTCTCGAAATCTGATTCTTGATTAAGTTCATAATATGTCTATCTTCATAATATTTATTAGGACAATCTTGATTAATGTTAGAATTGTCTTATCACCCTAGTAAAAGTATGTGAATGACAGAAGACATTCATTGATTAGGGCTATATGATTGTACTAATGTACTGTGGTGTTCTATGAGGTTGATGTTGTCTACTAACAAGATACAGGTACATCACGAAAGACAAATCAAGTTCCATGACCATGACAACATGAAGACAAAGACTCATCCATAATCCTTGATCACATAGAAGTTATACTTACAAGGTATGTATGACTTTGTTCTATTATGCTTAACCTATGAGTTATGCAGGTTCTGGAAAAGGATCTCTAAATCATTGAAGAGAACAAAGAAGATATTGTTTAGGTATGTTAGACATAACTAAGCAGGTATACTAATCCAGATATGTTTTCCTATGTCAAGTTAGAATCCTACTTTGTGCTAGGATCTTAGTATACCCATGTATTGAATGATCATGACCATACATATTCAAGATTATTTAGAATTATAATGTTTTGATAATATTGAGATTATACTAATGAATGTATGTTTGTGTATGAGATCATGAGGATGACACTAGTGCACACTTGAGCATGCACAGTGGTACAAAATGAATAGAAGTTCAAAAGACATATAGAAGATCAAGCGGGAGACAACCACACAAACATAAAAGATAAGTATTTGAGTTGTTATTTGAAACAATAAATGATATTGCTTATTTGTATTCCTAGAATATATCATGTTGAGTGTAAACATTCATATAGCATTGAACAAGTATACTACTAATATGCATATGATTGGTAAGTTGGACAAACATTCCATTGTTTCTTGTCTAGAATGAAACCTCTTTGCTGACATGTTGAGAGCTGTGCACACTCTCGATAGTATGTTTTGGTAGAGATGGAAGGCATCTAGATAGCCACTATATGCATACAGGATATGGAAAAGTGTTGTGCCAAAGTATTGGTCAAGAGAGTTGCATAACTATGTAAATGATATCTGTATGCATAATAGGTTATCATGTCAACATGATTTGATGATTATGAAGCATTACTGATCATGAACTTAATCTTGATTTGTAGGAAAGATCATGAAGAATGATGAACACCGAACAAGTGATGGATGTTCAACAAAAGGATTTACAAATCAAACATAATATAGAAGGCTCGTGGCTAGAAGATTCTCTTAGAAAGAGGAAGAGAATCATGATGAGATGTTTTCTCCAAGTGGCTAGATAAGACCATTATCTTAATGATGTAATTGAAGAAGAAGTGCGAATCAAGGATTCAATTGAAGAAAGCTTTGTTCGGGTACCCAGGATCGATAGTAAATTAATGAGCTTAATGATCACCATGAATGATGTGGATCTCAACCTTTGCTACAAGGTTGAATATGGTTTCTATACACAGATGACATGGATGCAAGAAGGAACTCACCACAGAGTTCGAATGATATTGAGACTCATATCAGTAGAGCCCTCTGATGAGAGATGGCACAGATAGATATGCAGAAGATCACTCAAATGCAGAGTGTGAATGATGTTCAGTCACAAAGGGAGAATTGACAGTTTCTTGATAAGATTGGCCTTTACCAAAAGTAAAACTGATCCGTTACGAATGATGAACCTGTCATACTATTACTGTATGTGGATGATCTATTTTTTACAAACAGATCATGAAAAGAAAGAAGAAGATGGCTGCGAAAAAATGAAAATAAAAGATCTCAGATTGATGCATTACTTCCTAGGTTTGGAAGTATGGCAAGGTTCAGAAGGAATCTTTCTCATCCTGGGAAAGTATGCTGTGGAAATCTTGAGAAGAATTGATATGTTGGAATGTGAAGCCATGGCCACTCTCATGGGTTCCAACTTGAAGTTGTTAGCTGATAACTCCTCAGAGTTAGTTGATGTGACTCTGTACAGACATATTATTGGGTCGTTGATGTATCTGACGAATACCAGGCCAGATATATGCCTTGTTGTGAACACCTTGCGTCAGTATCTAGTGGAAACTAGATGTGTTCACCTGATAGTTGTAAAGCATGTGATGAGGTACCTAAAGGAAACGATAGACTTTGATCTATGTTATCTTGGAGATCATGACTTCAGATGGCTACACAGATGTTGATTGGGCAGAAAGTGTATCAGATAGGAAGAGCACATCGAGAGGATGTTATTGTCTGGGATCAGCCATGATCTCGTGGTTTAGCAGGAAGCAGTCTAGCGTGGCTCTAACACAAGTAGAAAATATGGCTACTCGCTTTGGTAGTTGTGAAGAGGTATGGCTTCAGGATTTTTTGACTTAGAGATAGACACAACTATGATCCTGTGTGATAAATAGAGTTCTATCAAGATGGCAGAGAATCCAGTGATTCCATGATAAAGCACATAGAGATCTGATATTTCTATATACGAGATATGGTGCAAAAAGGAACTATAAAGCTCGAATTTGTAGGCACTGATGAACAAATTACCGATGTACTAACCAAACCTCAAGTGAACAAGTTACCGATGTACTAACCAAACCTCTACCTCGAGTAAAGTTTGAGTATTTCCAAGACAAGCTTGGTGTAGTTTAGAAGGACCCTCCTCAAAAGGGGGAGTGATGTAGACACTGATGATGAGATTGCCCGCATCGACAGTGAAGTTGATGATGAGGATACCTGTATCGATGATATGCTTACATGTATTGATGAGGATACCTATATTGATGATGCCAATAGAGAGATTGGTGGATGGTTCTTAGACAGGGTCTAAGTTGACAAGGGGATTGCATCATCCTTGAACACATGTTCTAAAAGGATCCGTAGACATATGTCTCTAAGAAAGAAGAGGGATTGCATCATCCTTGAACACATGGTCTAAAAGGATCCGTAGACATATGTCTCCGAGAATGAAGTCCTTAGTGGACAAGTAGGGATTGGATCATCCCTAGACTTCAGTCCTAAAGTGAGCCGTATACAGATGTCTCTGAGAATGAAGTCCTTAGTGGAAAAGTAGGGATTGGATCATCCCTGGACTTCAGTCCTAAAGTGAGCCATAGACAGATGTCTCCGAGAATGAATTCCTTAGTGGACAAGTAGGGATTGGATCATCCCTAGACTTCAGTCCTAAAGTGAGCCGTAGAAAGATGTCTCTGAGAATGAAGTCCTTAGTGGATAGGATGGGATTGGATCGTCCCTAGATTTTTGGTCCCTTGAATTGAGCTGTAGACATGATGTCTTCGAGAATGAAGTCCCTAGTGGACAGGATGGGATTGGATCGTCCCTAGATTTTTGGTCCCTTGAATTGAGCCGTAGACATGATGTCTCTGAGAATGAAGTCCCTAGTGGAAAGGATGGGATTGGATCGTCCCTGGATTTTTGGTCCCTTGAATTGAGCCGTAGACATGATGTCTTCGAGAATGAAGTCCCTAGTGGATAGGATGGGATTGGATCGTCCCTAGATTTTCGGTCCCTTGAATTGAGCCGTAGACATGATGTCTCTGAGAATGAAGTCCCTAGTGGACAGGATGGGATTGGGTCATCCCTGGATTTTTGGTCCCTTGAATTGATCCGAAGACAGAGGTCTCTGAGAATTGAATGATAGGTCTGGATCGTCCTTGGACCTCGGTTCAAAAGGTACATGATAGGACTAGATCATCCCTGGACCTCGGTTCAAAAGGTATGTGATTAGGATTGATCATCCTGGAACTTGATCTGGATTGTATCATCCATGGACCTATGTCCTAAAGAGAGCGGGATTGATCATCCTGTAATATGATCGTGTGATGACGATGATGATGATGATGCTAATGATCGTGTGATGACGATGATGATGACGATGCTGATGATCGTGTGATGACGATGTTGATGATCGTGTGATGATTATGCTGATGATCGTGTGATGACGATGATGATCTAGATGCTGTAGATCGAGATGATGATCCAGATGCTATAGATCGAGATGATGATCTAGGTGTTGTAGATTGAGATGATGATCCAGATGCTATAGATCGAGATGATGATCCAGATGCTTTAGATAGAGATGATGATGCAGATGTTGTTGATTGAGATGATGATCCAGATGCTGTTGATCAAGATGATGATCCAGATGATGTTGATCGAGATGATGATCCAGATGATGTAGATACAGATGATGATGTTGATGATGCTGTAGCTGTTTGGGTGCTGTAGAAGATGAAGACTCAATACTGATGATGATGATTGACTATGTTCCAGTATTGAAGATCTTGAAGATATTCCAGTAACTGGTTGAGTTATCGATGATGTTGAGAAAGCTTCCAATGTTTTATAGATGTATCATGTATTTTGTTGATGACTCCTTGCTCCTGCAGATGTTGTTATAATATCCTTCTCGTTAAGGGGGAGTGTTGAGATATTGTAACTTCTAAGAATATTATATTTGTACTTTATTATTTGAGAGATGTTTCATTCCTCCGTGAAGATCTTATTATATATCCGAACATGTTTATTCCTCCATTGGAATGCGGTAACTTGGGTTATTAGACTTCCCTAGTGGGGGTCGGCCCTGTATGTGTTATGTGGGTCAAAGGGTTATTAGACCACCCTAGAGGGGTCCGCCCAGTTAGTTGCAATGGGGTGTTTGGCCCAGTAATTAAGTTGGGGCCGAACTAGCTTGTGTAAAAGTCAGTCGGGGAACAAGTATAAGTAGAGGAGGATGTCCCTCACTTATTTCACTCATTCATTCACTTGTGAGTGGCGCACTTGTGTGAGAGAGGTCTGCTATGGAGGAGGAGGAGCTCATGTTTAGGTTTTGCATCTTTGTATTTGCTAGTCATCTATATTGAGGAAGCTTTGCTAGGTTTTCTACCCCACGAGGGTTTCCCAGGATAAATCTGTGTCTCTTGTGTTTATGTTGTACTTGTTGTTTCTTCAGTGATCCTGTATATGCTATTGCTTTGAAATGAAATGCTGATATTTTTTGTCTTAGCATATTGAATCTTAAGTTGTGGATGATTTTCCAAATTTGGCCCCCGTGTGCAAAAATTGCACACTCCCTCACTGAGCAAAACCCTAGTTTCCAAGATGGGCGTACAAGATGACACCGGGGACACCGGATCGGAGGAAGGGGCACCCCTAGCACAATCTCGGTGTCCTAAATCCATGGAGTCAAAGGTTCGTCGATCCGAGCCATGATCTTCATTCTATGGCTCGTTCTGTCTCGCATCTAGAAGGCCTTCAAGGACACCTGCTAGATACCTGTCGGGGGCATGGACCTCCAACCGTACAACAAAACCGGGTTCCAGGGAGTCACACAAGTGTGTCTAGGCAGGTTTCGGCCAGGAACGCTAGCCACAGGTTCCCGGTGGATGATTTTCCAAAGTTGTCCCTGTGTGCAAAAATTGCACACTCCCTCACTGAGCAAAACCCTAGTTTCCAAGACGGATGTACAAGATGACATGGGGGCACCAAACCAGAGGGGAGGGGCACCACTAGCACAATCCCAGTGTCCTGAATCCAATGGATTTGACGGTTTGTCAATCTGAGCCATGGTCTTCATTCTATGGCTCATTCCGTCTCGCATCCAGAAGGCCTTCAGGGACACCTGCTGGATACCTGCCGGGGGCATGGAACTCCAACCGTGCAACAAAATCGGGTTCCAAGGAGTCACACAAGTGTGTCTAGGAAGGTTTCGGCCAGGAATGCTAGCCACAAGTGCCTGGTGGATGATTTTCCAAAGTTGGCCCCCATGTGCAAAAATTGCACACTCCCTCACTGAGCAAAACCCTAGTTTCCAAGATGGACGTACAAGATGACAGTGGGGCCACTAGACTAGAGGGGAGGGGAACCCCTAGCACTATCCCAGCATCTTGAATCCAACAGAGTTGACGGTTCATCGATTTGAGCCATGGAATTCATTCTATGGCTCGTTCCGTCTCGCATCCAGAAGGCCTCCAGGGACACTCGCTGGATACCTACCGGGGGCATGGAATCCTTCGTTGTGTTCCATTAGCCTTTATTCAGCATTTCATGCTCTGATAAGTGGTAATTTACCTCTATCATCAAAAACTTGGGTCTATAGGTACCTTTCCTTTCATATTCCTCGTTATCCCTAGCTAACACAAGTTAGAGATGCCATTCAAACCCAATTGAAAGCTATGGAAGTGGTTTTATGTGACGTCATCTTTGGGAATAAATGTTTATGTAAACCAACAGAAGCTCGAACAATACTCCCTACTTTTAAACACATTCTGGAGAAAGCAAGAGGACAAGTTCATCAAAGTGACTTCATTCATCTATATTCTTGTAATGTACACATAGTCCATCCTTATCTTGATAAACAAGAGTTTTATAATAGCTTGAACTTTTTGGGCATGATTATCTCCCTGTATTCAGTTGTCTGATTGGTTGACAAGCTTTCTTGAAAATTTGTACTTTGAACTTATTTGTTTTATTGCTGAAAATTGGAAGGGATTTTCAAGTCACCTGCAAAACGCTCCTTTGTTGAAATATGTAAGTTCTTCCAACGACATAGATTTGGCTAGTGTATCAAATGCTGCTGGCCACAGAAGAATTTATCTTTTGTCAAAGGAGTCGAACATATTGTGGCTAACCAAATGGTTTGGGGAGCTTGGAAGTGATGCCAAACATTATTCCATGCCTGAATCTACCCAGAAGGCAATTATAAATTTAGATCCTCAAGAATGTCTGAATCTACCCAGAATGCAATTACAAATTTAGATCCTCGAGAAGCTGAGAAACTGTATGAGTGGTTGAATCAGTATCCTAAAATTACAGAGCTTTCTATCTCAAAGTTTGTTGAGCGGCTCCTGGATGTAGTATCAGACTCAACAGACAGTAAACTTGTTATCACCACTAGAATGGCCCTGGGGTGCCCGATTAGAATGCCCGTAGTGCCGGAACCATGGCTGGGTTCGCTAATCCATCAATTCTGGTGGGTCTTGGATGCCAGGTTTCATCTAGGGGACCCCCTACAGTGTGCCTTGAAGGCTCGAAAGTGGTGCCAATGGGCCATCTCCGGAGCTAGGGTTTTGCTCAGTGATGGCCATTCCAGACTCGCTAAAGGGGTGCATTTCTCATCCAGAGGCCCCCGGGCGTGCGTGGCCACCGTGGACAAGTCCACAATGGCCACGTGGACTTGTGGAAGCCGATGAAATCCAACTCCGCTCGTCGGTTTGGGATCCGCGGCCCTGGGGAAAATCCCCAAAGTGTCCCTGAATTGCCCCGGGGTGCCCAACTAGAATGCCCGTAGTGCCGGAACCGTGGCTTGGTTCGTGAATCCGTCGATTCCGATGGATCCAAAACACTGGGTTTCAGCTAAGGGACTCCCCACAACATGCCTTGAAGGACCAAAAGTGGTGCCAAGGGGCCATCTCTCGAGCTAGGTGTTTGCTCAATGATGGCCATTCCAGAATCGCTAAAGGGGTGCATTTCTCGTTTGGAGCCCCTCGGGCATGCGTGGCCACCGTGGACAGGTCTACAATCTCCACGTGGACCTGTGGGAACCGATGAAATCCAATTCTGCTTGCTGGTTTGGAATCCGTGGCCCCGGGGCAAATCCCCAAAGTGTCCCTGAATGGCCCTGGGGTGCCCGACTAGAATTTCCGTAGTGCCAGAACCATGGCTCGGTTCGCAAATCCGTCAATTCTGGTGGGTCTGGGATGCCGGGTTTCAACTAGGGGACCCCCCACATCGTGCCTTGAAGGCTCGAAAGCAGTGCCAATGGGCCATCTCTGTAGCTAGGGTTTTGCTCAGTGATGGCCATTCCAGATTCACCCCCCGAGCCACGGATCCCAAACCGGCAAGCAGAATTGGATTCCATCGGCTCCCACAGGTCCATGTGGCCATTATGGACCTGTCCACGGTAGCCATGCATGCCTGGGGGCCTCCGGATGAGAAATGCACCACTTTAGCGAGTCTGGAATGGCCATCACTGAGCAAAACCCTAGCTCTGGAGATGGCCCATTGGCACCACTTTCGGGCCTTCAAGTCATGCTGTGGGGGGTCCCCTAGCTGAAACTTGGCATCCAGGACCCACCAGAATTGACAGATTCATGAACCAAGCCACGGTTCTGGCATTACGGGCATTCTAGTCGGGCACCCCAGGGCCATTCTAGTGGTGATAACAAGTTTATTGTCTATTGAGTCTGATACTACATCTAGGATCCACTCAGCAAACTTTGAGATAGAAAGCTTTGTAATTTTATGATACTGATTCAACCACTCATACAGTTTCTCACCTTCTCGAGGATCTAAATTTATAATTGCCAACTGGGTAGATTCAGGCATGGAATAATATTTGGCGGCACTTCCAAGCTCTCCAGACCATTTGGTTAGCCACAATATGTTCAACTCCTTTGACGAAAGATAAATTCTTGTGTGGGCTGTAGAATTTGATACACTAGCCAAATCTATGTCGTTGGAAGAAATTATATATTTCAACAAAGGAGCATTTTGCAGGTGACTTGAAAATCCCTTCCAATTTTCAACAATAAAACAAAGAAGTTCAAAGTACAGATTTTTAGTCAAGCTTGTCAACCAATCAGACAACTGAATACAGGGAGATAACCATGCCCAAAAAGTTCAAGCTATTATAAAACTCTTGTTTATCAAGATAAGGATGGACTATGTGTACATTACGAGAATATAGATGAATGAAGCCGCTTTGATGAACTTGTCCTCTTGCTTTCTCCAGAATGTGTTTAAAAGCAGGGAGTATTGTTCGAGCTTCTATTGGTTTACATAAACATTTATTCCCAAAGATGACGTCACATAAAACAACTTCCTTAGCTTTCAATTGAGTTTGAATGGCATCTCTAACTTGTGTTAGCTGTGGATAACGAGGAATATGAAAGGGAAGGTACCTATAGACCCAAGTTTTCGATGATAGAGGTAAATTACCACTTATCAGAGCACAAAATGCTGAACGAAAGGCTAATGGAACACACCAAAGGATTCCATGCCCCCGGAAGGTATCCAGTAGGTGTCCCTGAAGGCCTTCTGGATGCGAGATGGAACGAGCCATAGAATGAATACCGTGGATCAGATCGATGAACTGTCGACTCCATTAGATTCAGGATGACGGGATAGTGCTAGGGGTTCCCCTCCCCTCTGGTCCGGTGGCTCCGGTGCCATATTTTACGTCCATCTTGGAAAGTAGGGTTTTTCTCAGTGAGGGAGTGTGAAATTTTTGCACAGGGGGGCCAACTTTGGAAAATCATCCACCAGGAACCTATGGCTAGAGTTCCCGGCTGGAACCCACCTAGACACACTTGCGTGACTCCCCGAAACCTTGTTTTGTTGCACAGTTGGATTTCCATGCCCCTGGATGGTATGCAGCAGGTGTCCCTGAAGGCCTTCTGAATGCGAGACGGAACGAGCCATAGAATGAAGACTGTGGCTCGGATCGATGAACCATCGAATCCGATGGATTCAGGACACAGGGTGTTAGGAACCTATGTCAACCCTTCTCTTTACTATGTTAGTATATTGTTGTTGGACGCATATGCTTTGTAAGTCGTCCCGTAGTATTTGTTGATCCATAGTTTATATTAGCCCATAGTATTGACCCATAGTATTGGACGCATATGCTTTGTAAGACGTCCTGTAGTATTATATGTCCCATGGTTTTGACTCATAGTATTGGGCATAGACTTAGTATATAAGTGTGTGTTGAGGTCATTGAAGGCACCGTGAAGTTAATTGTATTGAGCTTGCTCAAAGGAGGTTGCCCCCTCGAAGTGGCCCGTGATCAATATAAAAGTGATTCTGTTCTGTTATTTTTGATATCTTGTGTATTTGCATTAATTAATTATTGCAGGTTCATCACATCTGGTATCAGAGCACTTTCCTTGGCACAAGTGGGAATTTTTTTTTTTTTTTGGGCGGCGACTTTCAGATCAATTTCTGAAACTTTCTGCATAAAATCATAAGAAACCGATTGCATATCTGAATTCCTCTTTTAAAAATACGCAATTTCAAAAAAAAAATCATCTCATTTGGAGTTCTAAAAGTGGAGATATCGCGGATTTAAAATCAGCAATTTTTCAGAATTTCGGTGACGGCCGCGGAAATTGCGGCGAGAAAATATTTTGACCAAGTGCCCAGATTTCTATTCTGCTTTCATGGGTAGAAGCAGAGTGGTTGTTCCAGTTCCGGAAACATGCTATAATAGCGATTCTGAGCAATATAAATCCAGTTTTTGAACATTGGGTGGAATTTCTGCCCAAATTTTTTCTGTTGCAGGTTCGGATTTGGGAATAATCCCTATCCGCTTAACTGTGGGAAGTACTTGGGCATAAGCCCTAAAACTCATTGTGAGGAGTACCACAGGAACCCCGAAGTAGCTGGCCCATTGAGAGGACCTGCCAGCGAAAAGGGCAACGACCCCTACCTGATTGACTAGTTCCCACCCGTGAGGTAAACCAAGAGCTGTCGTTTGTGGCAAAGCGGTTATCAGTTTTACCTGAGCCGTGGAGTGAGGGGTACTGCCCCAATACACAAGCCGTCAGACAGCATTGGTGGCCGAGTGAAAACCCTGAACTGTTAGGAAGCCGCACATACCTGGGGTCCATATCTACTTTCAGCTGAACTATTGTCGATCACTGCTGCACCGTTCCAGATCCAGCCGTTCGGCGTTGTTCCAGATTCCTTCTGAGCCGTAGCCGCTCCAGTCTGTTAAAAAAAAAAAAAAAAAAAAACCTGGTTATGGTTGTCACCTGTGTAGGAGCACACACCATGGAGGAAGCACTGGCAGCCATCCAAACCAAACTCCAAGATCTGGATGCAAAATTTCTCAGCCTCCGTCTGCAGCATTCATCCATGAACAATACCAGACAGCCAGAATCTTTTGCAGCCACCGGGTTCTCTGCTTCTAGCAATTTTCGTGGGCCAAAGCTTGATTTTCCTCGCTTCAATGGTACTAATCCGACTGGATGGATATACTGAGCAGAACAATATTTCAGTCTGCATAATACTTTTGATGTTCAGAAAGTTCCACTTGCATCCTTTCATTTGGAACAGGAAGCCCTTCAATGGTACCGTTGGTACATCAAAGCTCATCCCGAGCCAAACTGGACAGATTTTTGCCAACTCATTTTGCCACGATTTGGTCCTAGTGCTTTTGACGACTTCACAGGAGCACTCACTAAACTTCACCAAACTGGCACAGTGAGAGAGTATCAGATGGAATTTGAGAAACTGGCCAATCACACAGAAGCATTGTCTGATGAATTCTACAGGAGTTGTTTTATCAGTGGTCTCAAGGATGAAATCCGCTCAGAGGTCAAAATGTTTTGTACCAACACAATGATGGAAGTCCTAGGGTTGGCTAAGTTGGCCGAGGACAAGATCGCAGCTCAACAACGCTGCAAACCCACCTTTGTTCCCTTCAGAAATATGGGTTCGCAACGACCTCCCATCACGCCTGCTCCTCAACCAACTCCTATCAAGCATTTGTCTGAAATAGAAATGCAGGCACGCCGAGAAAAAGGGCTTTGCTATAATTATGATGAGAAATTCACTCGGGGACATAGATGTGTTCAACAAAAGCTCTATCTCTTGAATGTGGATTCTCCGCCTACCTTAGAACTTGGTGAAGAAGCTACAGATACAGTAGATGATCCGGTCGACATGCAACACCCTCCTGTTGACACCCCATCTCAGGACGACCCACCCGAGATCTCTCTCCATGCTGTAACCGGCGTCACCACCCCCACAAACAATGCGGGTTAGGGGATACTTCAAGAAGCTCCCTCTTACCATACTCATTGATTCTGATAGCACTCATAACTTCATTGACCCTCGAATTGCCAAACAGGCTGATTGTTTTGTCCATCCTTGCTCCAACTTTGAAGTCATGGTTGCCAATGGGGGCATCTTACCTTGCAAGGGGAAGTGTCACAATGTGCGTATCTCTATGGAAGATTATAACCTACGCTCTGACATGTTTGCCTTGCCCTTAGGCGGATGTGATGTGGTTTTGGGCATTCAATGGTTACGCACACTTGGCCCCATCTTATGGGATTTTGCTGAACTTTGGATGCAATTTAAAGTCAATGGGGCACAACACAAATTTAGGGGCTTACAACCAGGGTCTCTCTGCATCATCAGTTCACATCGCCTGGAAAAAATCCTTAAGAAGAATTCACATGGTGTCATCGCTCAGCTTAATTCCATTCAGATGCACCCATCAACAGTCTCCACTACTCCCTTGGATAGATATGCAGGTATCTTTGTTGAACCAATGAGCTTGCTGCCTTCAAGAGACCTTTTCGGTAAGAATGTAGCCACATCTACCTCTCAGCAGGAAATGATGGCTATTTTGCATGCAGTACAGAAGTGGCAGCCATACCTATTAGGTAATTATTTCTGCATCAAGACTGATCTCCCGAGTCTGCAAAATTTTCTGGAACAATGGGTCTCCTCCCCAACACACCTGCAATGGGTTATCCAACTCATGGGTTATCCCTATGTGATCACTTACAAGAAGGGTAAGGACAATATGGTAGAAGATGCCCCTTCTCGCACAATTGATGACCCAGTTTCTCTTACAGCTCTTTCTCTGCTCGTTCCAAATTGGTTGCAATATGTTCAACAGGGCTATCTCTTCTATGAACTCCATGCTTCTTCATCAACAGGGCACTCTGGGTTCTGCAAAATGTATGACCAGGAACAATGTAACTTCTTTTGGCCAGGACTAAAAATGACAATTCAACAGATGGTGGCTAACGATGATACTTTACAAGTCAACAAGGGGGAACCGACACTCCTTTCGGGATTAATCAAACCCTTGCCCATCCCTACACAGCTTTGGCCAACTATTTCTATGAATTTCCTAGCAACATTCTGGTGGTACAATACCACATCTCAAAGGACACCATATGAAGCAGTCTATGGACAAACACCGCCAGTTCTTCTTCCATACACCCTTAGCAGTTCCCCAGTTCAGGAAATTGACTCGGTTCTTCGAAACCGCGATCAGATTCTTCTCATTCTGCAGGACAATCTTCACATGGCCAGAATTCGCCGGAAACAACAAGCCGATCAGCACCGTTCTGAGCGCATTTTCCACGCAGCTGAAAGGGTTCTTCTTCATCTACAACCTTCCAAGCAATCCTCCTTGACACTCCAAAGGCGTCAGTGGCCCGAAATGCAAACCAAGGATGCTACCGGGGAACCACTCCTTCAGATTCTGCAGCAATTTCTCCAACCAAAGCTTTGAGGACAAAGCTTTTTCTAAGGGAGAGGGGATGTTAGGAACCTATGTCAACCCTTCTCTTTACTATGTTAGTATATTGTTGTTGGACGCATATGCTTTGTAAGTCGTCCCGTAGTATTTGTTGATCCATAGTTTATATTAGCCCATAGTATTGACCCATAGTATTGGACGCATATGCTTTGTAAGACGTCCTGTAGTATTATATGTCCCATGGTTTTGACTCATAGTATTGGGCATAGACTTAGTATATAAGTGTGTGTTGAGGTCATTGAAGGCACCGTGAAGTTAATTGTATTGAGCTTGCTCAAAGGAGGTTGCCCCCTCGAAGTGGCCCGTGATCAATATAAAAGTGATTCTGTTCTGTTATTTCTGATATCTTGTGTATTTGCATTAATTAATTATTGCAGGTTCATCACATCTGGTATCAGAGCACTTTCCTTGGCACAAGTGGGAAATTTTATTTTTTTTGGGCGGCGACTTTCAGATCAATTTCTGAAACTTTCTGCATAAAATCATAAGAAACCGATTGCATATCTGAATTCCTCTTTTAAAAATACGCAATTTCAAAAAACAAATCATCTCATTTGGAGTTCTAAAAGTGGAGATATCACGGATTTAAAATCAGCAATTTTTCAGAATTTCGGTGACGGCCGCGGAAATTGCGGCGAGAAAATCTTTTGACCAAGTGCCAGATTTCTATTCTGCTTTCATGGGTAGAAGCAGAGTGGTTGTTCCAGTTCCGGAAACATGTATAATAGCGATTCTGAGCAATATAAATCCAGTTTTTGAACATTGGGTGGAATTTCTGCCCAAATTTTTTCTGTTGCAGGTTCGGATTTGGGAATAATCCCTATCCGCTTAACTGTGGGAAGTACTTGGGCATAAGCCCTAAAACTCATTGTGAGGAGTACCACAGGAACCCCGAAGTAGCTGGCCCATTGAGAGGACCTGCCAGCGAAAAGGGCAACGACCCCTACCTGATTGACTAGTTCCCACCCGTGAGGTAAACCAAGAGCTGTCGTTTGTGGCAAAGCGGTTATCAGTTTTACCTGAGCCGTGGAGTGAGGGGTACTGCCCCAATACACAAGCCGTCAGACAGCATTGGTGGCCGAGTGAAAACCCTGAACTGTTAGGAAGCCGCACATACCTGGGGTCCATATCTACTTTCAGCTGAACTATTGTCGATCACTGCTGCACCGTTCCAGATCCAGCCGTTCGGCGTTGTTCCAGATTCCTTCTGAGCCGTAGCCGCTCCAGTCTGTTAAAAAAAAAAAAAAAAAAAAAAAACCTGGTTATGGTTGTCACCTGTGTAGGAGCACACACCATGGAGGAAGCACTGGCAGCCATCCAAACCAAACTCCAAGATCTGGATGCAAAATTTCTCAGCCTCCGTCTGCAGCATTCATCCATGAACAATACCAGACAGCAAGAATCTTTTGCAGCCACCGGGTTCTCTGCTTCTAGCAATTTTCGTGGGCCAAAGCTTGATTTTCCTCGCTTCAATGGTACTAATCCGACTGGATGGATATACCGAGCAGAACAATATTTCAGTCTGCATAATACTTTTGATGTTCAGAAAGTTCCACTTGCATCCTTTCATTTGGAACAGGAAGCCCTTCAATGGTACCGTTGGTACATCAAAGCTCATCCCGAGCCAAACTGGACAGATTTTTGCCAACTCATTTTGCCACGATTTGGTCCTAGTGCTTTTGACGACTTCACAGGAGCACTCACTAAACTTCACCAAACTGGCACAGTGAGAGAGTATCAGATCGAATTTGAGAAACTGGCCAATCACACAGAAGCATTGTCTGATGAATTCTACAGGAGTTGTTTTATCAGTGGTCTCAAGGATGAAATCCGCTCAGAGGTCAAAATGTTTTGTCCCAACACAATGATGGAAGTCCTAGGGTTGGCTAAGTTGGCCGAGGACAAGATCGCAGCTCAACAACGCTGCAAACCCACCTTTGCTCCCTTCAGAAATATGGGTTCGCAACGACCTCCCATCACGCCTGCTCCTCAACCAACTCCTATTAAGCATTTGTCTGAAATAGAAATGCAGGCACGCCGAGAAAAAGGGCTTTGCTATAATTATGATGAGAAATTCACTCGGGGACACAGATGTGTTCAACAAAAGCTCTATCTCTTGAATGTGGATTCTCCGCCTGCCTTAGAACTTGGTGAAGAAGCTACAGATACAGTAGATGATCCGGTCGACATGCAACACCCGCCTGTTGACACCCCATCTCAGGACGACCCACCCGAGATCTCTCTCCATGCTGTAACCGGCGTCACCACCCCACAAACAATGCGGGTTAGGGGATACTTCAAGAAGCTCCCTCTTACCATACTCATTGATTCTGATAGCACTCATAACTTCATTGACCCTCGAATTGCCAAACAGGCTGATTGTTTTGTCCATCCTTGCTCCAACTTTGAAGTCATGGTTGCCAATGGGGGCACCTTACCTTGCAAGGGGAAGTGTCACAATGTGCGTATCTCTATGGAAGATTATAACCTACGCTCTGACATGTTTGCCTTGCCCTTAGGCGGATGTGATGTGGTTTTGGGCATTCAATGGTTACGCACACTTGGCCCCATCTTATGGGATTTTGCTGAACTTTGGATGCAATTTAAAGTCAATGGGGCACAACACAAATTTAGGGGCTTACAACCAGGGTCTCTCTGCATCATCAGTTCACATCGCCTGGAAAAAATCCTTAAGAAGAATTCACATGGTGTCATCGCTCAGCTTAATTCCATTCAGATGCACCCATCAACAGTCTCCACTACTCCCTTGGATAGATATGCAGGTATCTTTGTTGAACCAATGAGCTTGCTGCCTTCAAGAGACCTTTTCGGTAAGAATGTAGCCACATCTACCTCTCAGCAGGAAATGATGGCTATTTTGCATGCAGTACAGAAGTGGCAGCCATACCTATTAGGTAATTATTTCTGCATCAAGACTGATCTCCCGAGTCTGCAAAATTTTCTGGAACAATGGGTCTCCTCCCCAACACACCTGCAATGGGTTATCCAACTCATGGGTTATCCCTATGTGATCACTTACAAGAAGGGTAAGGACAATATGGTAGAAGATGCCCCTTCTCGCACAATTGATGACCCAGTTTCTCTTACAGCTCTTTCTCTGCTCGTTCCAAATTGGTTGCAATATGTTCAACAGGGCTATCTCTTCTATGAACTCCATGCTTCTTCATCAACAGGGCACTCTGGGTTCTGCAAAATGTATGACCAGGAACAATGTAACTTCTTTTGGCCAGGACTAAAAATGACAATTCAACAGATGGTGGCTAACGATGATATTTTACAAGTCAACAAGGGGGAACCGACACTCCTTTCGGGATTGATCAAACCCTTGCCCATCCCTACACAGCTTTGGCCAACTATTTCTATGAATTTCCTAGCAACACTCTGGTGGTACAATACCACATCTCAAAGGACACCATATGAAGCAGTCTATGGACAAACACCGCCAGTTCTTCTTCCATACACCCTTAGCAGCTCCCCAGTTCAGGAAATTGACTCGGTTCTTCGAAACCGCGATCAGATTCTTCTCATTCTGCAGGACAATCTTCACATGGCCAGAATTCGCCGGAAACAACAAGCCGATCAGCACCATTCTGAGCGCATTTTCCACGCAGCTGACAGGGTTCTTCTTCATCTACAGCCTTCCAAGCAATCCTCCTTGACACTCCAAAGGCGTCAGTGGCCCGAAATGCAAACCAAGGATGCTACCGGGGAACCACTCCTTCAAATTCTGCAGCAATTTCTCCAACCAAAGCTTTGAGGACAAAGCTTTTTCTAAGGGAGAGGGGATGTTAGGAACCTATGTCAACCCTTCTCTTTACTATGTTAGTATATTGTTGTTGGACGCATATGCTTTGTAAGTCGTCCCGTAGTATTTGTTGATCCATAGTTTATATTAGCCCATAGTATTGACCCATAGTATTGGACGCATATGCTTTGTAAGACGTCCTGTAGTATTATATGTCCCATGGTTTTGACTCATAGTATTGGGCATAGACTTAGTATATAAGTGTGTGTTGAGGTCATTGAAGGCACCGTGAAGTTAATTGTATTGAGCTTGCTCAAAGGAGGTTGCCCCCTCGAAGTGGCCCGTGATCAATATAAAAGTGATTTTGTTCTGTTATTTCTGATATCTTGTGTATTTGCATTAATTAATTATTGCAGGTTCATCACACAGGGATTGTGCTAGTGGTGCCCCTCCCCTCTGGTCCAGTGGCCCCGGTGTCATCTTGTACATCCATCTTGGAAAATAGGGTTTTGCGCAGTGAGGGAGTGTGCAAGTTTTGCACACAGGGGCCAACTTTGGAAAATCATCAACCGGGCACCTGTGGCTAACATTCCTGGCCAGAACCCTCCTAGACACACTTGCATGACTCCCTGGAACCCAGTTTTGTTGCACGGTTGGAGTTCCATGCCCCCAGCAAGTATCCAGTAGGTGTCCCTGAAGGCCTTCTGGATGTGAGATGGAACGAGCCATAGAATGAAGACCATGTCTCAGATCGATGAACCGTCGACTCCATTGGATTCAGGATGCTGGGATTGTGTTAGCGATGCCCCTCCCCTTCGATCTGGTGGCCTAGGTGTCATCTTGTACGTCCATCTTCGAAACTAGGGTTTTTCTCAGTGAGGGAGTGTGCAATTTTTGCACACGGGGGCCAATTTTGGAAAATAATCCACCAGGCACCTGTGCCTAGCGTTCCCAGCTAGAACCTGCCTAGACACACTTGCGTGACTCCTCGGATCCTGGTTTTGTTGCATGGTTGGAGTTCCATGCCCCCGGCAGGTATCCAGTAGGTGTCCCTGAAGGCCTTCTGGATGCGAGACGGAACGAGCCATAGAATGAAGATCGTGGCTCAGATCGATGAACAGTCAACTCTATTGGATTCAGGACATCGGGATTGTGCTAGGGGTGCCCCTCCCCTCCAGTCCGGTGGCCCCTATGTCATCTTTTAGGTCCATCTTGGAAACTAGGGTTTTGCTCAGTGAGGGAGTGTGCAATTTTTACACACGGGGGCCAACTTTGGAAAATCATCTACCGGGCACCTGTGGCTAGCATTCCCTGCAGGAGCACTCCCTGGAACCTGGAACCTGGTTTTGTTGCATAGTTGGAGTTCCATGCCCCCGACAGGTATCGAGTAAGTGTCCTTGAAGGCCTTATGGATGCGAGATGGAACGAGCCATACAATTAAGACCGTGGCTTGGATCGATGAATTGTTGACTCTGTTGGATTCAATATGCCGGGATTGTGCTAGGGGTGCCCGTTCCCTCCGATCAGGTGGCCCCAGTGTCATCTTGTACATCCATCTTGGAAACTAGGATTTTGCTCAGTGAGGGACTGTGCAATTTTTGCACACAGGGGCCAACTTTGGAAAATCATCCACCGGGCACCTGTGGCTAGTCTTCCTGTCTGAAACCCACCTAGACACACTTGCATGACTCCCTGGAACCTGGTTTTGTTGCACGATTGGAGTTCCATGCCCCCGGCAGGTATGCAACAGGTGTCCCTGAAGGCCTTCTGGATTTGAGACGGAACGAGCCATAGAATGAAGACCGTGGAGTAGATCGATGAACTGTTAACTCCGTTCGATTCAGGATGCTGGGATTGTGCTAGGGGTTCCCCTCCCCTCCGGTTCGGTGGCCCTAGTGTCATCTTGTACGTCCATCTTGGAAACTAGGGTTTTGCTCAGTGAGGGAGTGTGCAATTTTTTCACACGGGGGCCAAATTTGTAAAATCATCCACCAGGAACCTGTGGCTAGTGTTCCCAGTCGGAACCCACCTAGACACACTTGTGTGACTCCCTTGAACCCGGTTTTGTTGCACGGTTGGAGTTCCATGCCCCCGGCAGTTATCTAGCAGGTGTCCCTGAAGGCCTTCTGGATGTGTGACGAAACGAGCCATAAAATGAAGACCGTGGCTCGGATTGATGAATCATTGACTCCATTGGATTCAGGACGCCAGGATTGTGCTAGGGGTGCCCCTCCCCTCCAGTTCGGTGGCCCCACTTTCATCTTGTATGTCCATCTTGGAAACTAGGGTTTTGCTGAGTGAGGGAGTGTGCAATTTTTGCACACGGGGGCCAACTTTGGAAAATCATCCACTGGGCACCTGTGGCTAGCGTTCCCGGTTGGAGCCCACCTAGACACACTTTCTTGACTCCCTGAAACCCAGTTTTGTTGCACGGTTGGAGTTCCATGCCCCTGGCAGTTATCCCTAAAGGCCTTCTGGATGCGAGACGGAACGAGCCATAGAATGAAGACCGTGGCTCGGATTGACGAACCATCGAATCCATTGGATTCAAGATTCTGGGATTGTGCTAGGGGTGCCCCTCCCCTCCGGTCTGGTCATCCCGGTGTCATCTTGTATGTCCATCTTGGAAACTAGGGTTTTTCTCAGTGAGGGAGTGTGCAATTTTTGCACACGGGGGAAAAATTTGGAAAATCATCCATCGGGCACCTGTGGCCAACGTTCCTAGCCAGAACCCACCTAGACACACTTGCGTGACTCCCCAGAACCCATTTTTGTTGCACAGTTGTTGTTCTATGCCCCCGGCAAGTATCCAGCAGGTGTCCCTGAAGGCCTTCTAGATGCAAGACGGAACGAGCCATAGAATGAAGACCGTGGCTCGGATAGACAAACCGTCGGCTCCGTTGAATTCAAGACACCGGGTTTGTGCTAGGGGTGCCCCTCCCCTCCAATCCGGTGGCCCCAGTGTCATCTTGTAAGTCCATCTTGGAAACTAGGGTTTTGCTTATTGAGGGAGTGTGTAATTTTTGGACATCGGGGCCAACTTTGGAAAATCATCCACCAAGCACCTGTGGCTAGTGTTCCCAGCCAGAACCTGCCTAGACACACTTACATGACTCCCCAGAACCCGATTTTGTTGCATGGTTGGAGTTCCATGCCCTCGGCAAGTATCCAGCAGGTGTCCTTGAAGGCGTTCTGCATGTGAGATGGAACGAGCCAGAGAATGAAGACCGTGGCTCGGATCAATGAATCATCGAATCCGTTGGATTCAGGACGTTAGGATTGTGCTAGGGGTGCCCCTCCCCTCTGGTCCAGTGGCCCCGGTGTCATCTTGTACGTCCATCTTGGAAACTAGGGTTTTTCTCAGTGAGGGAGTGTGCAATTTTTTCACACAGTGGACAACTTTGGAAAATCATCCACCGGGCACTTGTGGTGATGATGATGATGATGGTGATGATGATGAAGATGTTGATGATGATGGTGATGGTGATGGTGATGAATATCATGGTGATGATGAAGATGGTGATGATGATGGACACGGTGATGAGGGACCTACAGATGACAGTGATGATGAAGATTGTGATGATGATGACGAAGATGGTGATGATGATAGAGATGGTGATGGTGATGACGAAGATGGTGATGGTTCTGTCTTGCATCCAAAAGATGGAGATGGTGATGGTGATGAAGATGGTGATGATGATGAAGATGGTGACGTTGATGATGATGGTGATGGTGGTGAGGTTGATGGTGATGGTGATGGTGATGATGGAGATGGTGATGGTTCCGTCTCACATCCAAAAGATGGAGATGGTGATGATGATGAATATGGTGATGATGATGAAGATGGTGATGTTGATGATGATGGTGATGGTGGTGAAGTTGATGGTCATGGTGATGGTGATGATGATGAAGGGGATGATGATGATGGAGATAGTGATGAACATGATGACAATGATGATGAATATGGTGATGATGATGGACACGGTGACGAGGGTCCTACAGATGACCATGATGATGAAGATGATGATGATGATGGTGATGGTGGTGAGGTTGATGGTGATGGTGATGGTGATGATCGAGATGGTGATGGTTCTGTCTCGCGTCCAAAAGATGGAGATGGTGATGATGATGAAGATGGTGATGATGATGAAGAAGATGGTGATGATGATGGAGATGGTGATGGTGATGATGAAGATAGTGATGGTTCCATATTGCATCCAAAATATGGAGATGGTGATGGTGATAAAGATGGTGATGATGATGAAGATGGTGACGTTGATGATGATGGTCATGGTGGTGAAGTTGATGGTCATGGTGATGGTGATGATGAAGATGGTGATGATGATGATGATGATCGTGATGATGATGAAGATGGTGATGTTGATGATGATGGTGATGGTGGTGAAGTTGATGGTCATGGTGATGGTGATGATGATGAAGGGGATGATGATGATGGCGATAGTGATGAACATGATGACAATGATGATGAATATGGTGATGATGATGGACATGGTGACGAGGGTCCTACAAATGACCATGATGATGAAGATGGTGATGATGATGGTGATGGTGGTGAGGTTGATGTTGATGGTGATGGTGATGATGGAGATGGTGATGGTTCCGTCTCGCATCCAAAAGATGGAGATGGTGATGATGATGAAGATGGTGATGATGATGACGAAGATGGTGATGATGAAGATAGTGATGGTTCCATATCGCATCCAAAATATGGAGATGGTGATGGTAATAAAGATGGTGATGGTAATAAAGATGGTGATGATGATGAAGATGGTGACGTTGATGATGATGGTGATGGTGATGAAGTTGATGGTCATGGTGATGGTGATGATGAAGATGGTGATGATGATGATGATGATGATCGTGATGATGATGAAGATGGTGATGTTGATGATGATGGTGATGGTGGTGAAGTTGATGGTCATGTTGATGGTGATGATGGTGAAGATGGTGATTGTTAACACCGAAATTGACCCCCAAGGCTAAAAGAGGGTAATTCAGGGTAACTACTAACCAATCTTTGGCCTGTGCTATTGAACCAACACAGACAGAGAGGGCTCTCTCTAAAATTTCATGAAAAGACTGGAAAAATCAAGATTGTCAATAATGAAAAAGAAACACCAGCATTCACGGCCAAGATATTCAATTATAACAATTATACAGAAGATTAGTTTTCTGTTTGGAATAAAAATGATTCAAGTGTTGTTTGGTTGAAAACATATGAAACTTCGTTTGGGCAATGGAGTCACCTTTAATAGGCTCTGAAACATCATTCACAAATATTCTGTAGACGCATTCACAAGGGCAAGGTAGCAAGCAGCTAGTAGTCAAAGAGATTTAATTTATGGAATAGAAGAGAAAAGAAACAATCCATCAATGTAAGGCATACCAAGATGAATCCTACATCAACTTTAGTAGAATATGTTGGTGAAATGCTTGAAAAAGACTAAGTAGAGCATAACTTCTATGAATTCCACTTAATCATTACCCTAATCCAAGCATGAAAGAAATGACACAAAATGGGATAACAAAGAGAGAAAACATAATTTCACATGGGAAGAGAGAAAATACAGACTACCAGACAAATTATACAGGAATCCCTGTCAAAACGCAGGCTTCGGCTCTGCAAACTTTATTAAAACAGCTCAAAAATGTCTTACAAACTAATCCGCAAAATACCAAAAGCTTTCAAATAATATTTTCAACCCTTGTGCCTTCGATTATAAACATATTTATAGATCTCTTTGAGCTCTAGTCTCGACTCCTCTAAACCAAAAATGTTTTACAACAGAATGACACCTCATCAAAGTCTGTTTGTCAAAACCACTTTGAAACAAAAACATGTAGAGTTGGCCTAACTTTTTCTTACAACTACCGATATTATCGCTGAATGAGATTAACCTTACTATAAAAACAAACATAGTAAAGATAAAAGTTCCAGCTGGCTGTCCATTTAGCCGCCTCAAAAAAAATTACAAATTATATCAAAAATTGAAAATGTCTTATGTGTTTTTGGATCTTTCAAACAATATTTGACAACTCATAAAAACTTAGATAGTTACTGCAACCGATGGAGAGTGTATCTCATATTTTCATATGCGTCTACAGCAGCCCAGCGTTCAGCTAAAGGGAGGTCATAATCTGTCATCTCTTTTACCATCACCCAGATTTCAATGTGGTCAGAATAGGAGGCTAGCGGAAGCCTTTTGCCGATGGAAATCAATCTTTTCAGGACTTCAAAGTCATCTTGGATCTTTTCCATTAAATGTTTGCCTATGAGTAGCTATTCCACATGTTTGAACTTCGAATGATCCATTCTTATAGCCGAGATCTTCTTTTTGTAGGCATTTTTAGAGATTAGCTCTAGATTATCATCCCAAAAAGAAGGCAGTCCCATTTCATTTAACTTACCAAATGAAATCCTGAAGTCTGCTACCTACCTTCTCATATCTTATGCTTTGGCCTCCACGCTTTCCACCTAAGAATACTTTCCCAAAACTCTTTGAGCCACAGTGATTGTCACGATCCAGTTCCCAATGTTTAATCTAGTCCTTTCTTCTTCTGATAAGTTATTCAAAAAGGCCACAGCACTTAATGCTGTTTCTTTGGGTTTTCCAACCAAAGTTTCTCTCGTGGCTACACATCCTGACAAAGCATCATGGACTGTCTTCTCCTTGACTCTTATGAACTCCAAGTAGGGCCAAAAAATTTCAGCCTCTTTATATATCTTATCCCACACTAAATGTCTACACCCCTGCATAACAGCCTATCTTGCAACTTGGTGAGTGAGTTTTTTACTCTTCTCTATCGATTCTTTTTGCTTTTCCCGGAGGGAGTTTATCTCCTCCTCTTGCTTCTTATTCTCTTCTTCTAGTATCCACACTCTTTCACTTAGATCCCTGATCTCATTGTCTTTCAGGATGACATGTGACATAGCCTATGCCAAATCATTGATACTGTCTTCATCACCACCTTGATTCACATTTGTAGGCTGCTTGTCCAGACTAGACAAGTTACTCCTTAGATCTTCAAGTTGCTTTTCTAGGCTAGTTTTCTCCTATTTCCAGTTATCTTTTTCTCCAGCAAGATTCAGTATTTCTGCTTTGCAATCATCCAATTCCTTAGATAAAGCCTCCCTTTGTATTTCAAATCGGGTTTCCTCGGGGGCCTGTATTAGCTAGATGTTAGGGACTTTGGCCTTTTTTTCCAGGTTTGAAATTAGCTTTTCTTTATCAGCTAGTAGCTGCTTCATGGCTTTTCCTCCCCCGTCAACTCCAACAAGTTGAGTTTCTAATATTTTTACAAGTTGCTGAAGGGCCCGGTTTTCACTCTTTTCTTGTTTTAGCTGATTTGCTAATTTCCCTACAGTAACTTCCAACTTATCTCCTCTCACTGCCGCTTTCACAAGATCAACATGGATAAGATCACCAATTTGCTGATGAAAATGGATCTTGTCAGGTACTAGTATCGCATCCCATCTGAGCTTCATTTATGTTACTTCGGCATCTGTTGATATGGACAGATTTAAAGTGTTATCCTTCTCATCTCTGCTGGCTATTAAGGAAGTCTTAGTTTTGGACAAATTTTTGGCTCTCGACATTAGGTCAAAAAGCTTCTGGGCTGAGCCTTGCCTAGTTTGTTTATATTGCTTGCACATATCAGCTTTAGACTAGAATCTACTGCTTCCTTCACCTTCTTTAATATCCCTAAAGTTGTATTCTCTTATTTGAACTTCAGGGGTTGGACCCCTCATTATCTGCTTTCTCATTATCTATCCAAATGGTCAAATCTTCCTGAGGTGTCCCACGAACAAATTATTCTTTATCGAAGGAAATCAATGACTCGACCTGGGTACTTTCACCAAACACCTCAACTGGCGTTATCATCCTGGGTCATTTATCTTCACTCCCCATTTCAGTATCCATATCCTGAATTTCCTCCAGATCTCTCTTCTGGCCCACTTCTCCAGTGCTCGTCATTTGTTCGGTATTCATCACAGCATCAGACATTACGGGGTCCCTTTCCTTCAAACTTGGTACTTCTTCTGCCTCAAGCCCCCATTGTAGCAGGTTCCGTCCCCTGAGTGCCCTTTCTAGTTCTTTGTGTTTGAAGGCGCTCATGTTACACTCCTTCCTTTTTCTAGAAATAACATGCAGGGGGTCATATTCAATAGCTACGTCCTTTTTGAAACCTATAAGTCTCATCAATTCCTCTATCTCCGGTAAAGTTTTCTTTCTCTCCACAATAAAAGGGCCGAACTTCCAAGGGTATTTTATATCAGTGCCCTTTTTGAACTGAAGGAACAGTGCCTCTTCCAAGCTCAATTTATGCCTGATAAATTCTAGGGAAAAGATTCTTAAGGTCAGAAAAGAAGGCAAAATGTAGGGTTCTTTCACAAAGCCATACAGCCTAATGACAGTAGCATTTTCTGAAAGGAACCAGTCTCCAACAGCTACTTCAACCTTTAACTGCATCATTGAATTCATCTCGGGTAGTACTCTCGCCAGTCCCTCCCCAAAAATGACTTTATACATAGTAGGTAAAATACAGTTAAAATAATCAAACACATTGTCCAACAAAGGGAGAAAATGTAGGCTTTCCACGTTACTATACAAGATCATCTTCATAAGCTGCGTTTGGTATCTAAAGAATCTAGTATTCAGGAATTTTTCCAACTATACATGCATTCTTTTTGCTAAAAATTCATCAAACTTAAGAGGTGGGATGAGCCCAGTGTCAGACCTTGCTAAACAAATACTAATCCTGAAGAGTAGACTCAGCTGGATCTCCGTTACCCATTGGTTAGTATCTAAACCTAAGAATTGAGCCAGCAGTGAGAAGACCAACTGGGAATCGTCATAAAAAAGGTTGACGTCCAAGGGGTACAACTTTTCTGCAACTTCGGAATGGGGTTTTAGACATGTGTCTAGTAAGGTTCGACGAATTTCTGGGGTGATTTGATGGAATAGGGAAACCATAGATTCTTCTGAAAATATTTTTGACTCTTGATACTGTGACTCAGGGATAAAAAATGAATTCTTTACAACTGACTCATCTAAAACATATACAACTTTAGACCTAGGGGCATCCATGATTATCCTTATGGATTCAGAGTAATTAATGGAGCACCATGTTACAAAATTGGGGAAAGAGGGTACTTGGTCTAGGCAAATGAAAATAAAAGACGACTTATAGACCCCATGTATGTCCAGACCCTGCTCATGCAAAGCATCTAACTTTGTTTTAATTTCTGGGATAGATAGACGAAGGGATGGGTCAAATACATCCTTGTCCCTATATTCCAGGGCCACCCTAGCTTTATGGCTGGTAGAAGCCTGTTCCTTTCCCATTTTATGACTTAAAGATTCAATTTTTTAAAAGAAAGGATGGTTACAAGACCCTACCTGTCGGTTTAGAAGCTCTGAGCAGTCCACTGGAGGTTCTGTCGCCTTCACCATCTGCCACACGCCGAGGGACCACCAGACTTCGACAATCTTCGAGAATAAATGTCAACCCTTGCTGTTGTTTATTATATATATAACTGTGCCAACATAACCCCGGCCCTTCTTCACATACTGTCTTTTAATCTCCGCTGTCGATTTTCTCACATGTCATATTCACTACCGTCAGATCAACTGCTTCTTTATCTCTTGATTTGACTGCCGAATCTTCTTTACCACCGGATCTAGTTTAACTTTCCATCTACGCCGTTCCTCTTGTCCACATTTCCCCATAGGATGGCCTCACATGTACCCTAGCAGTCCCTACTACGATTTTCCTCCTCCGTGCAACGGGCTCTGAGGCTGACATCTGGTAGGTAGGAAAGTTTCATCACATCCGCTATTTCTCTATCCAGCGTGCTACTTCTTCATTCGATCCGCTACGAGAGCCATTGATGTACATCCCTTTTGCATTCCAAACCGTGGATCTTTCCACTAGCTCATGCCATCGCATGCGCCTAATCTTATATAAATCCTTTTGTCATCTCTCCTTGCGACATCTTCTACTGCTGACACCTGGTTGGCGGGGAAAACTCATCACATCCACCCTTTTCCTATCCTCCTTGCAACTTGGCTGTGTGGTATTCCACATAGGGCCGTGGATCTGATCCCCACGCCCAATCTACGACATAGATTGGTGATGTTTAGTCTTCCATTATTTGATCGACGGACTATAGATTATAAAGAGTGTTTCTCGTCCATTAACACCTATACTTCAACACTTTCTTATCTTTTGCACATTTGCCTCTCCTTAGGCCCCTTAGTCTTTCCCATTAGCACCTAGTACTGGAGAATGGAGGCTATCTCATTTTTCATTACCATATACAATTTGACCCTCCATTCCTTCCATTCAACTGCATATCGTAGAAAAATATATGGGTGCTAACAACTGGCTCCAAAAGGGATGCTGTCCTCCCTACGAGGTAGCAAAGAACTCCATAGATTAAGTGCCTGATCCATTGGGCGGCTCCCTCCCACCCTAGACTGAGATTTATTTTTAGTAATTGAGGATCATACTTGTCGCATATCTAGGCTAAATCCTCAAAAAATAAAATCATGGCTTCTCCTTCCCAACCTTAGGGATTTCATTCTCGGGCTTCAAAGCTCTCTGGTTTCGCCCCAAAACAGAATTTCATAACAACTGTAACAATAAAAATACACATATATACAAGTTATGGTACATGGGTCGCCTGGCTTCTCTAGGATAGATAGTGCTTTAGGAACCTTCCATTGACCGGTCCTCCCAACCAGGCAGATCTGTCCTGCTTTTCTAAGATAAAATAATTTAACCCTCGATTTGCTGTGATAACATATGGCCCCATCCACATATGGTCAAATTTGCCATGTTTATCTTCTCTAGGGGTGTCCCATTTCATGACCAAATCGTTTACCTGGAATTCATCTTCTTTGGATTTCTTGTCGAAAACTTCCTTCATCTTTCCTTGGTTCCCCTGCACTTTATCGTAGGCTTTCGTCCTTAGCTCATTTAGTTCGATTATCTGGCTTATTCTCCTCTGCATATGGTTCAGCTCTTCTTCCATTCCTTGCAGCAACCTCATAATTGGTAACCCTAGAGATGCTGGGAACACCACTTCAGCTCCATATACCAATTGGAAAGGGGACATTCCAATGGCTCTTTTCATGCTTATTCTATCGACCCATAGGGCATATCTCAGCTTAGTATGCCAATCCTTTTTATTCTCTTCCAACAATTTCTTTATGATTCTTACCAAGATTTTGTTGGAGGACTATGCTAGTCCATTTCTCTGCGGGTAGTACACTGTAGAGTGGTTCAAACTGATATGGTATTTGTGACAAAAATTAATCATCTTCTTCGAACAAAAGGCAGGTGCATTATCAGTCACAATTCTTTTGGGGCATCCAAACCTAGATAGGATGTTATCCTCTAGAAATTCCATAATAACATTTTTTGTTGCATTTCTGGTGGGTATAGCTTCTATCCATTTGGTAAAGTAATCAATAGCTTTCAATATCCACCTATGCTTCCTAAAAGAGTTAGGGTTTATTTCCCCAATGAAATCTAATCCCCATTGTTGAAAAGGAGCTTCTACTATGACTGGGTGAAAGGGTAGTGAGACAACTTTCCTCTTTCCTTCAAAAATTTGACATTGGTGACAAGCAACAATTTCTTTATACACATCAGTGAACATGGTAGGCCAATAGAAACAGGCTCTCAAGATATTATTCACTGTCACTTTCCAAGAATGATGTCCACCACAGTCCCCCTTATGAAATTCTTTCTTAGTATGCTTAGCTTCTTCCTCCAGTGGACAATTTAGCAACACACCTCCGGGGTCCTTCTAGTACAAGAACTGATTCATTATACAGTATTTCACAGCTTTTAATTTCACAGCCCGGGACCTACTCTTGCTTAATCCTAGAAGAGCTTGCAACCTTTGTAACACATACACATTGTTGGCGTACCAAGTGGATGCAGCAAATTCTGGACTTATCTGTACTTCAGTGTCTAGCTGCTGAGAACATTCTTCTAAAAAATTCATCTGCAAGGAATCACAATTGGCCTTGGTCATCAATTTTGCTAATCCTTGCCATTTCACCAGTTTTGTAGGTCTTATCTCTAAGTCATATTCCAGTAGTACAGCAATCCATTTTTCCCTTCTGCCTTCAGGATCTACTTGGGTAAGAATACCTTTCACAACACTATTTGGTACATGGGCGATGCTGTGTGAGTGAAGTATGTAAATCCTGAAATCCTTTAGTGATTTGATCAAGGCATAAACCTGTTTCTTCATGATGTCATATTTCAACTATGCATCTCTCAGCACCCTACTAAAAAAAGCAATTGGTTGTTCTGCATTCTAGTCATTCTTTTGTAGCAGCACTCTAGCCACTGTATGCTCAGAAGCATAAGAAAAAATTAAAAAATCTTTAGAAAAATCAGGGCTGGCTAATACACAGGCTTCAGTGATAGCACTCTTTATTCCCCTGAAAGAATCTCTAGCTTCCTCCGTCCATTTTATTTGACTTTTCTTTCTTAGCATATTAGTGATACTCATCATAATTTCAGCAAAACTAGGAATGAATCTTCTCAGAAAACCAACTTGTCCAATGAAAGACTGCACCTCTCTTTTGCTTCTTGGTTCTCCAATTTTCTATATGGCACTAACCCTTTCAGGATCAATAATGATACCTCCTTTGGATATGATATGTCCCAGGAGTTTATCTTTTTCTAAAGAAAAATGAGATTTCTTTGGGTTGAGGGAAATACCATATTTTATGCATTTCTTAAAGACCCGCTCTAGGTGTTTTAAATGTTTGTCATCAGAATTTGAATACACCGTTATGTCGTCCATGTACACCACTATGAACTTATCCTTTTCTTTAGCAAAGGCAATGTCCATCGCTCTCTGGAAAGTAGCTCCAACATTCATCAATCCAAAAGGCATCTTTGCATACATGAAAGTTCCCCATGGAGTGGTAAAAGCAGTCTTTTCTTGATCTTCTGGACTGACTTTGATCTGATTATATCTAGAGAAACCATCCATTGTAGAAATCCTTTCTGCTCCTACTACCTTCTGCAAGATGTGTTCCATTTTTGGCAGAGGGAAATTGTCCTTTAAGGAGGCTCGGTTCAGATTCCTAAAGTCTATACAAATTCTAATTTCTCCATTCTTTTTTCTTACAGGAACTAGGTTTTCCACCCATTAAGAGAATATCAGAGTGACAATAATCTTTGCTTCAAACAACCTCTTGATTTCTTTTTCTATTACCGGTACCAACTTAGGATTTATTCTCCTCAACTTCTGTTTGAAAGGTTTTTCTCCAAGCCGAATTGGGATAGAATGTTGGATTATTGAGGCATCATACTCCTTTAATTCTTCATAACTCCAGGCGAAGGCAACATCATACTTTTTCATCAAATCGACATACTGCTTTTTCCTCCTAGTCTCCAATTTTTTAGACAACTTTACCATCTGAGGTTCCCCAATAGAACCCAAATTCTGATCTTCTACTGTATCCTTGGGAGGTTCGAATTTGGGATTCTTTGCCACATCGTTTTGATGAAAGAGCTTTTCTAGAGGTATCAATCCTTTGGGAATATAGTTTCTTTTTAGATGGACCGTGTCTTTGCCTCCCAAAGTATTCTTCCAATCCTTCTTTTGATTGTCTTCACTTTCTGACTGTTCCTGGTCCATTGGACCTTCTACATTCTCATTTTCTGTATCGATCTAAACATTAGCAAACTCATGAGATAGTTCTAAAGCCTTCTAATTTGTAGATCATCTTCAAACACTTGCTAATACTTAGAGTTGTCTGGGATGGAGGGTCTGTTTATCACTTCGACCTCGTATTTTTCTTGGGAAAAAATGGGTGTTTTAAAACCACTTGCAGTAGTGGCCGAGTCTGCTACTTGATTGTCACATCCCCAAACTTCATTTCTATAAGCTCTCAATCTGGGGTGTTTTTCCTAATAACTATCATTTACCTGGTTCACCACCAGCTCTGAATCTCCAAATACGTGTACTCTTCTGGCTCCCAGATCTTTCAGAGCTCTCAGTCCTAAGAGTAGAGCTTCGTATTCAGCCACATTGTTTGGGCATTCAAAAGTCAATTTATAGGATAGGGCCCTAGATTCTTGGTTTGGAGGTATAATCCAAACCCCATCCCCAGCTCCATTTTTACTTAGTGAACCATCAAATTACATCCTCCACAGTCCTTCTTCATTTTTTTGCCTCTCTGATGCCTCATGCCTTGCTGCAAATTCTTTGTCTTACTCGACTTCATGGAAAAATGGGGGTCTAGGATCAGTATGTGAACCATCATTGAAGAGGATGGAGGAACCTACGTCTGTATCCATAGCGAATATAGGGTGATTTTCAGGCTTGTCGTCACTGCTGACCACATAAGCTATCCTTTTCTCTCTCTATAACTTCCTAATGCTTCCGAAAAGTGGTATAGTAGCATAAGATAAGTCCATCTGCATGGTTCCTTTTAGCTTTTTTACCTAGGATCTTGATAACAGCATCCCAAACTTAGTAGGTAAATCAACCACTACTATGTCCATCATGACGCTCTTTGCTGGAATATGGGAAAGGGTTACCACCACATATTTAATCAGTCTTAAACAAGGTACCTTTCTGGAGTCAAAAGAATATAGATCTTTGTAAGGTATAGTGACCTCTAACCCCAACTGGTCCACTACCGACTTTAGCATCAAGTTGTGCGAAGCTCCAGAATCTATCAGGGCATTGTGTAATAACTTATTATGGATATTCAGACTCAAATAGAAGGGAGGGACTTCTTCATCATCTGGCTCCTCCAGTTTGGAACCAAATATTATAGTGGGGGCATCATCTGTCACTTCCAACATGTCTTGTGTATTTCCTGCCTGCCCCTTTACTAGGATATTTATCTCTTCCCTATATTCATTGTTTCTTAATAGTTCATTCAGGGGGATAGAGATCTTTACCTTAGACAGTTCAGCCTTCAAGCTGAATATTGAAGCTGGCTTCCCTACTTTAGTGACTTCTGGCTACCTACCTTCTTTAGAATGTTGCCCCTTATCTTCTGAGATTTTTTGTGCAGGATCCTCTGGTTGTTTTTCCTTTAGCTTGTCCACATTCTGTTGATTCTTAGGGGGATGACTCTGGGCAGACTTCCCTTCATTTATTGGTATTTCTCTATTTCTCAACCTCATCTTTCTCTGGATATCGTCCACAGCATTCATGTAGCCCATCTGATACTATTCAGAATCGAATTCCGTGGCTTTATCAGCATTTCCCTTGGTGAAAAAATCATGCTCCTTTTCAGTCAAATGAACCACGTGTTCTAGGGTGTCGAAGAGATGTATCTGGTCAGCAGCAGGGTTTTCAGGTCCCTCTTCATCTATCAAATTCTCAGGAAAGGGAGGCCTTACTTGCTGGTCTTTCTTGGTTTCTTGGATTTCTTGGAGAAGGAAGCCTTCTAAAGTTAGGGTTCCTTACCTGATTTTCAGGTTGTTCCCTAACAGGAGGCTTATTTTCCATGGATAACCTATACATCAATTTTTCCATAGTTCTCATCATGGTATCAAATTTAGCGTCACTAGAAGAAGCTTGGGTTTCTTGCTTCTTCTTATCTGCTTTAGTTTTTCCCTTTATTTTCCCAAAAGCCATCATGTTGGCCTCAACCTCCATGGTGTCTTTCAGCATAGACGACATGGAGGCCGATTTTCTTTCTCTTAATGTGCATGAGAAGTCTACATCAAAGGCATCTGCATAGTGGGGCTTTGCAGTGCCTACCGAGGGTTTTAGATCACCGGGAATAGAATTATAGGCCTTCATGAATATGGCAGAAAACTCATGGACTGATTCAAACCCGCCTTTCTTTAAGTGATTATACTGGGATAAGACTATGGCACGACTGCCCATTGTTTCCCATCTTTCTAAAAAAAATACTTTAAAAGCTGTAAAATATGTTATGGAAGCATTACACAGTTGTTTGAACCATTTATTGGGTTCTCCAAACAAGATTTGGGCAAACAATCTCATTTTAGCGTCATCATGGTCCACTTCTTCCAGGTCTATAAAATCTTCAAATCTATCAACATGTTGTCTGGCTGACCAGTCTCCCTCTCCATTGTAAGAGACAATTCTTTGAGCGTAGTTCTGAGGGAGATCATGCAAAGTAGCAGGCAGGACCAAAGGAGCAAATCTGAGAGCCATGGGTCTAGGTGGATTCTGAGCTTGTGGGGAAGTATTCTGAGCAAGATCACTGCATGGGATTGTAGCTTGGGCTTGGGGGGCCAGAGAAATGGGTTTGTTCCCTTCAACTTTGGAAATATTTTTAGAATCAAACCACGCAAGATCTAAAAGATATGATTCAAAATTATTCAGAGCTTCTTCACCTAGGCTTAGGTATGACTCAGATTTTTTTCTTGACAAAGGTTTGCTAATATCAATCTCTAGATCCAATTCCTGGAAAACAGATGTATCTTCTGAAAAAGGAATAGTCTTGATGATAGGAGCACTAGCTCGATCTTTCATGGTTCTACATCTGAGTAAACTTTCAGGATTATCTACTCCTAGCAGGATTTCAGGAAAAGGATTACCTCTCGTATGGATCTTTCTTGAGGCCAGGATGCCTTTGGAATTTATTCAGTAGTATGTTTTGGCGTACTGATCTTTCTCCAGTGGAGTCTTTCTGAATTATCTGATCTTTGTGAGTGGAGTCACCAAGGAAAAATTCTTCATCCTTCTTGAAAATGTAGAAACCTCTGTTTTCCCACAGGGATCTCTCTTGTTCTTTCAAATTCGGACGTATATGTCGTTCTCCCAGGGATTGATAAAACAATCATGTTCCTCGGCAACGGTGCCAATTTGTTAACACCGAAATTGACCCCCAAGGCTGAAAGAGGGTAATTTAGGGTAACTACTAACCAATCTTTGGCCTGTGCTACTGACCCAACACACACAGAGAGGGCTCTCTCTAAAATTTCATGAAAAGATTGGAATAATCAAGATTGTCAATAATGAAAAAGAAACACCAGCATTCACGGCCAAGATATTCAATTACAACAATTATACAGAAGATCAGTTTTCTGCTTGGAATAAAAATGATTCAAGTTATGTTTGGTCGAAAATGTATGAAACTTTGTTTGGGCGATGGAGTCATCTTTAACAGGATCTGAAACATCATTCACAAAGATTCTGCAGACGCATTCATAAGGGCAAGGTAGCAAGCATTTGGTAGTCAAAGAGATTTAATTTGTGGAACAAAAGAGAAAAGAAACAGTCCATCAATGTAAGGCATACCAATATGAATCCTACATCAACTTTAGTAGAATATGTTGGTGAAATGCTTGAAAAATACTAAGAAGAGCATAACTTCTATGAATTCCACTTAATCATTACCCTGATCCAAGCATGAAAGAAATGACACAAAATGGGATAACAAAGAGAGAAAACAAAATTTCACATGGGAAGAGACAAAATACAGACTACCAGACCAATTACACAGGAATCCGTGTCAAAACGCAGGCTTCAGCTCTGCAAACTTTATTAAAACAACTCAAAAATGTCTGACTAATCCTCAAAATACCAAAAGCTTTCAAATAAGATTTTCAACCCCTGTGCCTTCGATTACAAACATATTTATATATCTCTTTGAGCTCTAGGCTCGACTCCTCTAAACCAAAAATGTTTTACAACAGAATGACACCTCATCAAAGTCTGTTTGTCATAATTGCTTTGAAACAAAAACAGGTAGAGCTGGCCTAACTATTTCTTACAATTGTCAATATTATCGCTGAATGAGATTAATCTCACAGTAAAAACAAACATAGTAAAGATAAAAGTTCGAGCTGGCTATCCATTTAGCCGCCTCAAAAAAATATTACAAATTATATCAAAAATTGAAACTGTCTTATGTGTTTTTGGATCTTTCAAACAATATTTGACAACTCATAAAAAATTAGACAGTTACTACAGTCGACGGAGAGTGTATCTCATATTTGCATATGCGTCTATAGCAGCCCAGCATTCAGCTGAAGGGAGGTCATAATCTGTCATCTCTTTCACCATCACCTGGATTTCAATGTGATCAGAATAGGATGCTGGCGGAAGCCTTTCGTCGATGGCAATCAATCTGTTCAGGACTTCAAAGTCATCTTGGATCTTTTCCATTAAATTTTTACCTATGAGCAGATGTTCCATCTGTTTGAACTTCGAATGATCCATTCTTATAGCAGAGATCTTCTTTTTGTAGGTGTTTTTAGAGATTAGCTCTAGATTATCATCCCAAAAAGAAGGCAGTCCCATTTCATTTAACTTACCAAATGAACTTCTGAAGTCTGCTACCTGCCTTCTCATATCTTCTGCTTTGGCCTCCACGCTTTCCACCTGAGCATACTTTCCCAAAACTCTCCGACCCGCAGCGATTGTTAAGATCCGGTTCCCAATGTTTAATCTGATCCTTTCTTCTTCTGATAAGTTATTCAAAAGGGCCACAACACTTAATGCTGTTTCTTTGGGTTTTCCAGCCAAAGTTTCTCTCGCGGCTACACATCCTAACAAGCATCACGGATTGTCTTCTCCTTGACTCTTATGAACTCCAAGTAGGGCCAAAAACTTTCAGCCTCTTTATATATCTTATCCCACACTAAATGTCTACACCCCTGCATAGTAGCCTATCCTGCAACTTGGCGAGTGAGTTTTTTATTCTTCTCTATCGATTCTTTCTACTTTTCCCATAAGCTGTTTATCTCCTCCTCTTGCTTCTTATTCTCTTCTTCTAGTTTCCACACTCTTTTTCTTAGCTCCCTGATCTCATTGTCTTTCAAGCTGACATGTGACATAGCATGTTCCAGATCATTGGTACTGTCTTCATCACCACCTTGATTCACATTTGTAGGCCGCATGTCCAGACTGGACAAGTTACTCCTTAGATCTTCAAGTTGCTATTCTAGGCTAGTTTTCTCCTGTTTCCATTTATCTTTTTCTCCATCAAGCTTCAGTATTTCTGCTTTGCAAACATCCAATTCCTTAGATAAATCTTCCCTTTGTATTTCAAATCGGGTTTCCTCGGGGACCTGGATTAGTTGGATGTTAGGGACTTTAGCCTTTTTCTGCAGGTTTGAAATTAGCTTTTTTTTATCAGCTAGTAGCTGCTTCATGGATTTTCCTCCCCCATCAACTCCAACAAGTTCAGTTTCTAATCTTTTTACAAGTTGCTGAAGGGCCCGGTTTTCACTCATTTCTTGTTTTAGCTGATTCGCTAATTTCCCTACAGTAACTTCCAACTTATCCCCTCTCATTGCCGCTTTTGCAAGAACAACATCGATAAGATCACCAATCTACTGATTAAAATGGATCTTGTCAGGTATTGGTATCGCATCCCATCTGAGCTTCATTTCTGTTACTTTGGCATCTATTGATATGGACAGATTTAAAGTGTTATCCTTCTCATCTCTGCTGGCTATTAAGGAAGTCTTATTTTTGGACAAATTGCTGGCTCTCAGCATTAGGTCAAAAAGATTCTGGGCTGAGGCTTCCCTAGTTTGTTTATATTGCTCGCACAGATCAGCTTTAGACTGGAATCTACCACTGCCATCACCTTCTTTAACATCCTGAAACTTGTATTCTCTTATTTGAACTTCGGGGGTTGGGGACCCCTCATTATCTGCTTTCTCATTATCTATCCAAATGGTCAAATCTTCCTACAGTGTCCTACCAACTAATTCTTCTTCATCGAAGGAAATCAATGACTCGACCTAGGTACTTTCACCAAACACCTCAACTGGCGTTATCATCCTAGGTTGTTTGTCTTCACTCCCCATTTCAGTATCCATATCCTAAATTTCCTCCAAGTCTCTCTTCCGGCCCACTTCTCCAGCGCCCGGCATTTGTTCGGTATTCATCACAGCATCAGACATTACGAGGTCCCTTTCCTGCAAACTTGGTACTTCTTCTGCCTCGGGCCCCCATTGTAGCAGGTTCCGTCCCCTGAGTGCCCTTTCTGGTTCTTTGTGTTCGAAGGCACTCATGTTACACTCCTTCCTTCTTCTAGAAATAACATGTAGGGGGTCATATTCAACAACTATGTCATTTTTTAAACCTAGAAATCTCATCAATTCCTCTATCTCCTGTAAAGATTTCTTTCTCTCCACAATAAAAGGGCCGACCTTCCAAGGGTATTTTATATCAGTGCCCTTTTTGAACTACAGGAACAGTGCCTCTTCCAAGCTCAATTTCTTCCTGATAAATTCAAGGGCAAAGCTTCTTAAGGTCAAAAAAGAAGGAAAAATGTAGGGTTCTTTCACAAAGCCATACAGTCTAATGACAGTAGCATTTTCCAAAAGGAACCATTCTCCAACAACTACTGTTGATGTATATGTAACTTCATAATGTATTTCATATATATTTATTGTACCCTTATAAGAGATGTGTTATTCCTCTATAAGGAAGTGTCGTCATGTGTATTGACAAGTGTCGCAAGTGTGGGTACTTGCCGATGGGATATTAGACCACCATGTGTGGGGTCGGCCCTGAAATATATATTATATGGTGGATGTACCTAGCTAGACAAGTCGGCCCCATAGTGTAATTGGGAAAACAGGTTAAGTATAAATAGAGATTGGGAGATCTCTATTTGATCACTTGGAAATTCACACTTCTCTCACTCAAAAAGTGGCGCACTAGTGAGGAGGAGAATCATTTGCTACTAGGAGACTATCTCAGTGCATTTTGGTTGTACTTTGTTTGAGCCATTGTTCTCTCTATCTCTGAGGAAGTTGTGGGGTTTTTCACCTTAGGGTTTTCCCCATGGAAACTCTTTGTCCCTTGTCTCTCATGCTTTTGATTCTTGTGATGCTTGTGATGCTTATTATGATTGTTATGAATTGATATACTGTACATGTTATTCTCTCAGTAAAGATCCTAGAGTATTGTGAATTAATGCTCAAAAATTAACATGGTATCAGAGCTAACCTGAGAAGAAGACATTGTGCAGTGACGAAAACTAGGGTTTCTTGTTTATTCGGTTTCTCTCCACAAATTTTGGAAAAACAGTATAGTAGAATAACTCTACTCATCAAGGAGAATCTATCTGTCCAATCAGAATTCAATTCTGAGCTTTTTCAGATTTGGCCCTAAAAATTAGGGTTTCCACAAAAATAGGAATTTCTGGAATCTAAAGACATAGCTAGAAGCGCCTTGCAAAAATCGAAGTTTAGAGCTTTGGATCAAGATTTTTGGCTGGGTAGATCTCTGGGAAACTCAAACCCTAATTCAGGGCTCTCCTTAGTGAATCCGGGAAGACAAAAAGGCAGTTTTGAAGGGTGTATCTTTGCAGATCTCAATTTCTGAATACACCAAGTTGGTCAACTCATTAAGGCAAATCTTTCTACCCTTTTAGAAAGTTGAAATTCACATTTTGAATTTTTAGGGTTTTTCCGACAAACCCTAATCTGGGACCAGATCTAGTTTTCAGCAATTCAAGTGGTAAGACCTAAATATTTTTTATTTCCATTTGAAGTACTCTTTAAAATGTCTCACCACACCAAGCTCGAGGATAAGCTTAAAGGGGCTGATAACTTCCGAGCCTAGAAGTATAGGATTAGGTTAATCCTGGAAGAGAATGAGTTGGACTCATATATAAAAGAAGACATCCCTATCCCAGAAGATGAAGAGACTAAGATATTGCATAAGAAGAACTTGGTCAAGGCAAAGAAAATCATTGTTGATTCTATCAAAGACCATCTCATCCCCCATGTGTCATCTCTGAAGACACCCAAAGAGATGTTTGACTCCCTGACCAAGTTATTTGAAGGGAAGAACATAAATCAGAAGATGACTCTGCGGAATCAATTGAAGGGGGTCAAGATGTTGAATGGAGAAACCATTCAATCTTACTTCTCCAAGGTCTCTCAGATCAAGGAACAACTTGAAGCTGTGGATGAAGTAGTGGACAATGGTGAAGTTGTTATGACCACTCTGAATGGACTACCTAGGTCATGGGACTCCTTTATTCAAGGAATCTGTGCAAGAAAGAAATTGATCTCTTTCAATAAACTGTGGGAGGAATGCTCTCAAGAAGAAGCTAGACTTGTAGCTTGTGAAGAAAAGATGGGAGGTGAAGATCAAGCTCTCACAACTCACACCAAAAGAAGCAAGCCCAAGAAGGAGCACTCTCGCTACAAGAGATCCTATCAAAAGAATAAAAAGGATCTAAGATGCTTCACATGCAATGAGAAGGGTCACTTTGCTTTAGATTGTCCCAAGAACAAAAGGGATAACAACAACAACTCCAGCAAGAAGAATAAGGGCAACAAAAGAAAGTTCCATGCTCATGCTGCCGAGGATGATGAACCTCCAAAGAAGAAGGCTAGGGAAAAAAGTGATGATAGTGATGATGACTCATCAAGTGAAGAAGAGTATGTTCTAATCTCTACTCTCACAGGTACTATCTCCCATGGTTGTAATGATTGGTTAATTGACAGTGGGGCTTCCAAACACATGATTGGGTTTAAGGAATCTTTTGTAAACCTATCTGAACATGAAACACCCCATAAGGTGAAACTTGGGGATGATTATCAATACCCAATCAAAGGAAGTGGTGAAGCTTCCTATAACCTAGATTCTGCAAAATATTTGAAGATGAAAGAAGTCCTTTATGTACCTGGGCTCAAGAAGAATATTCTCTCAATCTCTGCATTGGATGCAAAAGGAATGAGGGTTGCATTTGTAGATGGCCAAGTCCTAATGTGGCCAAAGGGTAAAACAATCAATGATGCAGTAGTGATTGGAGAGCAAGAGGGAGGATTGTATAAATTGAAGGGTCAACCTAAACATGCCATGGTACATGATTCCATGGAGCCAAGTGAACTTTGGCATAGAAGACTTGCTCATATGCATTATAGGGCACTTCCAATTGCAAGCAAGGCTGTAGAGGGTCTTCCTGAAATCAAGACCAAACATGAAGGTGTTTGCAAAGGATATGCAAAAGGTAAGAACATTAAGAAGGCTTTCCCAAGCAGTGAAAGCAAGGCAAAAGTTATCCTGGAAATCATCCACTCAGATGTATGTGGTCCTATGTCATCTAGTTCTCTGAGTGGGTATGTTTACTATGTCTCGTTTATTGATGACTTCTCCAGGAAGACTTGGGTATACTTCTTGAAGAACAAAGATGAGGTGTTTGATAAGTTCAAGGAATTCAAAACCTTGATGGAGAATCAAACTAAGAAGAAGATCAAAACATTCAAATCCGACAATGGTGGAGAATTCACCTCAGGTGACTTCAAGAAGCTTTGCAGTGATTCAGGGATTAAGAGGGATTTGACTGCTCCTTACAATCCACAACAAAATGGAGTTGCAGAAAGAAAGAATAGAACAATCATGGAAGCAGCAAGGGCAATGTTGCATGACCAGGATCTACCTATGCATCTATGGGCAGAAGCAGCTAGAACAACTGTATATGTACAGAACAGAACACCCCACAAGATATTGGACAACAAAACACCAGAAGAGGTCTTTTCTGGTAAGAAACCTGAAGTCAACCATCTCAGAATATTTGGTTGTCTAGTATACACACATGTCCCAAAGGAAAAGAGGACCAAGTTAGATCCTTCAGGAAAGAAGGGTATCTTTGTGGGTTACAGTGAAATCTCGAAGGCTTACAGAATATACTTTCCAGGGTTCAAGAAGATTGACGTTAGCAGGGATGTAACATTTGATGAAAACTTAGCATTCATCAAATCAAGGAAGGAACCTATCGAAGTTTATGAAGAACCTAAGGAAACTAGATTTCAAGACACTACCATGACTGAAGCAATTCCAAAAGTTGTTCATGAGTTTGAAGATACGCAAGAACCTTTATATCTACCCCGTGAGGATAACTCTTACAAGAGGAAACTTGCATGGGCTAGAGAGCTCATTCAAGATGCATAAATATTTGGAATTCCAGAAGAAGAACACAGAGCAAAGAAGAGAACCAGATCACATACTAGCTATGTTGCTTTACTCTATGACATCATTTATAAAGAACCTTCTAGTTATGAAGAAGCAATGGAAAATAAAGAATGGAAGGATTCCATGGTCGACGAATACCAATCAATAATGAAGAATGATGTTTGGGTTGTTGTCCCAAGACTTAAAGAGAAGTCTGTTGTGACTTCTAAATGGATTTACAAAATCAAGCATGCTGCAGATGGCAATGGAGAGAAATACAAGGCAAGATTTGTAGCTCGTGGCTTCTCTTAGAAAGAGGGAATAGATTATGAAGAAACTTTTGCACCTGTAGCCAGGTATACTTCCATCAGAACAATACTTTCCCTGGCTGCAGCAATGAAATGGAAAATACACCAGATGGATGTCAAGACTACTTTCTTGAATGGTGTAGTTGAAGAGGAAGTATATGTGGAGCAGCCACTTGGTTTCGAAACACATGACAGGGAGTCATATGTGTGCAGATTGAAGAAAGCCTTGTATGGCTTGAAGCAAGCTCCCAAAACTTGGTATGGTAGGATGGACAGTTTCCTATCTAGCTTGGGCTTTACCAAGAGTAAAGCGGATTCCAACCTTTACTACAAGGTTGAGGAAGGGAATCCTGTGATTCTGCTCCTGTATGTGGATGAATTATTTGTAACCGGAGATGACAGATTGATTTCAGACACAGGAGGAAGCTTGCTACTGAGTTTGATATGAAGGACCTGGGGATGATGCACTATTTCCTAGGTATTGAGGTGTGGTAGAGTACAGATGGGATCTTCCTTGGACAAGGGAAGTATACTGTAGATATCCTGAAGAGGTTGGGGATGATGGATTGCAAGGCCATGGTCACACCTATGGCATCGAATCTGAAGCTTCTTTGTGATGCTTCATCTGAGCTGGTTGATGTCTCTATGTATCGTCAGATGATTGGGTCCTTGATGTACCTGACGAACACGAGACCAGATATTTGCTTTGCAGTGAACACATTGAGCCAGTTCCTGACGGATCTGAGGAGTGTTCACCTGGTTGCTATAAAGCATATTCTGAGGTACCTGAAGGGTACAGTTGATTATGGGCTCAAGTATGAACTGAATCAAAAGTTTAACCTGCATGGTTATTTTGATTCAGATTGGGCAGGCAGTGCTGCAGATAGGAAGAGCACATCTGGGTATTGCTTCAGTATGGGATTAGTGTGATCTCTTGGTTTAGCAGGGTTGTGAGGCAGTATGGCTATGGAAGCTACTGTCCGAGTTATTTGATCTCCCATTGGATGCTACTGGTATCTTCTGTGATAACCAGATTTGTGTGAAGCTTTCTGAGAACCCAGTGTTTCACGACAGGTCAAAACACATAGAGATCAAATATCACTATATCAGGGATATGGTGCAGAGAGGAGCAGTGAAGCTCCTGTATGTTGCGACAGACAAGCAGATTGCAGATGTGATAACGAAACCATTAGCCAGAGTGAAGTTCGAATACTTCAGAGAGAGGCTTGGTGTTCTTCAGATTGATGACACTTTGAGGAAGAAGTGATGGACACATTTGCAGAAGCCATTCCAAGCATGTTGGAAGGAGGATCCTTCACATGGTTGTGGATGTAAGCGTTGGATGATGAGCATCAGGACGATGCTCCAATTACTGCTCTATATATGAATCAGGAGGATGCTGGATATGATCAGTTGGATCATTTATATGTATATGTATGCATCATGTTGGATGCTAGATATGATCAGTTGGATCATTTATATGTATTTGTATGCATCATGTTCAATGCTGGATATGATCAGTTGGATCATTTATATGTATATGTATGTATGCATCATGTTGGATGTTGGATATGATTGGTTGGATCATTTGTATGTATTTTGTATATGCATCATGTTGGATGCTTGAACCATGTATCTGTATATGTATCAGGTGGATACTGTGTATGATCAGTTAGATCATGTATGATGATATATATCAGTTAGATGCATTGTGTATCTATGTATGTATCAGGTGGATACATTGTATGATCAGGTGGATCATGTATGATGATATGTATCAGGTAGATACTTGGTATGCATCATGTAGATGCATTGTATGATCAAGATGATCATGGATGACAAGCTTCAAGATGTTGCTCCAGATGATATGCAGCAGGATGTTGCAGTGATGATGATCAAGATGATCATGTGTACATCAAGATGATGTATGGTGAGTATCAGGTTGATACTTTATGGTCATGGAACAGGTTGTGTAGATGAGCATATAATTTGGCCCTCGGAGATTTGCAGATAGTCTTTTGAGGTTTTTCCTATGGCATGTAATCTGGCCCTAGGATATCTGGAAAATGCTCTTTCGAGGTTTTGCTCTGGGAGGACATATAATCTGGCCCTGTGAGATCTGTAGATAGTCTTTCGAGGTTTTTCCTATGGCATATAATATGGCCTTGGGATATCTGGCAGATGCTCTTTCGAGGTTTTTTCCTATGGCATATAATCTATCCCTGGGAGATCCGATAGGTTGGGCTGTGTGCCCATAATAAGTCCTGGGATGCTCTTGCGAGGTTTTTCCATGACCACATATAATCTGTCCCTGGGAGATCCTATAGGTAGAGCTGTGTGCTTGTAATAGCCTGGGATACTCTTGCGAGGTTTTGTGGTGACCACATGTAATCTGTCCCTGGGAGATCCTATAGGTAGAGCTGCGTGCTCGTAAAATCCTGGGAAGCTCTTGCGAGGTTTTGTGGTGAGGTCACATATAATATGGCCCTGGGAGATCCTACAGGTCGGAGTTGTGCACCCATGACATCCTGGGATGCTCTTTCGAGGTTTTGTGACACACGTAATAAGTCCTAAGGATTCCACAGTATAGCCAGTGATAAAGACCTGTAGGTGGTGGGCCTACATCCATTATGAAAAAGGACTGGCTCTGTAGAACTTCCTATGATGATTAGATTCAAAGATTGGTTGAGATAGCAGCAGCAGTGACGATGCATCAATGATGATGATCCCGAGAAGAAGACTTGTCTAGCAAATTTGTGTCAAGAAATACCTTCTTAGTTAAGAGGGAGTGTTGATGTATATGTAACTTCGGAATGTATTTCATCTATTTATTTCATATATATTTATTGTACCCTTATAAGAGATGTGTTATTCCTCTATAAGAAAGTGTCGTCATGTGTATTGACAAGTGTCGCAAGTGTGGGTACTTGCCGATGGGTTATTAGACCACCATGTGTGGGGTCGGCCCTGAAATATATATTATAAGGTGGATGTACCTAGCTAGACAAGTCGGCCCCATAGTGTAACTGGGAAAACAGGTTAAGTATAAATAGAGATCGGGAGATCTCTATTTGATCACTCAGAAACTCACACTTTTCTCACTCAGAAAGTGGTGCACTAGTGAGGAGGAGGATCATCTGCTACTAGGAGACTATCTCAGTGTATTTTGGTTGTACTTTGGTTGAGCCATTCCTCTCTCTATCTCTGAGGAAGTTGTGGGGTTTTTCACCTTAGGGTTTTCCCCACGGAAACTCCGTGTCCCTTGTCTCTCATGTTTTTGATTCTTGTGATGCTTGTCATGCTTATTATGATTGTTATGCATTGATATACTGTACATGTTATTCTCTCAGTAAAGATCCTAGAGTATTGTGAATTAATGCTCAAAATTTAACAGCTACTTCATCCTTTAATTGCATCATTGACTTCATCTCAGGTAGTACTCTCAGCAGTCCCTCCCCAAAAATGACTTTATACACAAGAGGTAAAACACTGTTAAAATAATCAAACACATTGTCCAATAAAGCATTTGTCTCCAACAAAGGGCGAAAATGCATGCTTTCCGCATTACTATACAGGATCACCTTCATAAGATGCATCTGGTATCTGAAAAATCTAGTATTCAAGAATTTTTCCAACTATACATGCATTCTTTCTGCTAAAAATTCATCCAACTTAAGAGGTGGGATGAGCCCAGTGTCAGAACTTGCTAAACAAATACTAATCCTAAAGAGTAGACTCTGTTGGACCTCCATTACCCGTTGGTCAGTATCTAAACCTAAGAATTGAGCCAGCAGTGAGAAGGCCAACTGGGAATTGTCATAAAAAAGGTTGATGTCCAAGGGGTACGGCTTTTCTGCAACTTTGGAATGGGGTTTCAGACATGTGGCTAGGAAGGTTCGACGGATTTCCGGGGCGATTTGACGGAACAGGGAAACCAAAGATTCTTTTGAAAAGATTTCCGACTCTTGATACTGTGACTCAGGGATAAAAAATGAATTCTTTACAACTTGCGCATCTAAAACACAGACAACTTTAGACCTGGGGGCATCCATGATTATCCTTGTGGATTCGGAGTAATTCACAGAGCACCATGTTACAAACTTGGGGAAAGAGGGTACTTGGTCTAGGCAAAAGAAAATAAAAGACGACTTATAGACCCCATGTATGTCCAGACCCTGCTCATGCAGAGCATCTAACTTTGTTTTCATTTTCGGGACAGATAGCCAAAGACATGGGTCAAATAAATCCGCATCCCTATATTCCAAGGCCACCCTAGATTTATGGTTAGTAGAAACCTATTCCTTTGCCATTTTATGACTTAAAGATTCAATTTTTTAAGAGAAAGGACGGTTACAAGACCCTACTTGTCGGTTTAGAAGCTCTAAGTAGGCCACTGGAGGTTCTGTCGCCTTCGCCGTCTGCCACACGCCGAGGGACCACCAAACTTCGACAATCTTCGAGAACAAATGTCAACCCTCATGGTTTTTTCTTATATATATAACCATGCCAACATAACCCTGGCCCTTCTTCACATACTGTCTTTTAATCTCCGCCGTCGATTTTCTCACGTGTCATATTCACTACCATCAAATCAGCTGCTTCTTTATCTCTTGATTTGACCACTAAATATTCTTTACCATCGGATCTGGTTTAACTTTGCATCTACGTTGTTCCTCTTGTCCACATTTCCCCATACGATGGCCTCGCATGTACCCCAGCGGTCCCTACTATGATTTTCCTCCTCCGTGCGACGGGCTCTGAGGCTGACATCTGGCAGGCGGGAAAGTTTCATTGCATCTGCTATTTCTCTATCCAGCGCACTACTTCTTCATGCGATCCTCTACAAGAGTTGTTGATGTACATCCCTTTCGCATTCTGAACCATGGATCTTTCCACCAGCTCATGCCATCTCATGTTCCTAATCTTATATAAAGCCTTTTGTCATCTCTCCTTGCGACATCTTCTGCTGCTGACCCCTGGCTGGTGGGGAAAACTCATCGCATCCACCCTTTTCCTATCCTCCTCACAACTTAGTTGTGCGGTATTCCACATAGGGTCGTGGATCTGATCCCCGCACCCAATCTATGGCGTAGATTGGTGATGTTTAGTATTCCATTATTTGACTGGCGGACTATAGGTTATAAAGAGTGTTTCTCGTCCATTAACACCTATACTTCAACACTTTCTTATCTTTTGCACATTTGGCTCTCCTTAGGCCTCTTAGTATTTCCCATTAGCACCTAGTACTAGAGAATGGAGGCTAACTCGTTTTTCACTACCAGGTACAATTTAACCCTCCATTCCTTCCATTCAACTGCATATTGTAGAAAAATATATGGGTGTTAACAGTGATGATGATGGCGATAGTGATGAAGATGATGACAATGATGATGAAGATGGTGATGATAATGGACACAGTGATGAGGGACCTATAGATGACCATGATGATGGTGATGGTGGTGAGGTGAAGATGAAGATGGTCATGGTTCCGTCTCACATCCAAAATATGGAGATGGTGATGATGATTAAGATGGTGATGATGATGACGATGGTGACGTTGATGATGATGGTGATGGTGGTGAGGTTCATGGTGATGGTGATGGTGATGGTGATGATGGAGATGGTGATGGTTCCATCTTGCATCCAAATATGGAGATGGTGATGATGATGAATATGGTGATGATGATGAAGATGGTGACGTTGATGATGATGGTGATGGTGGTGAAGTTGATGGTCATGGTGATGGTGATGATGATGAAGGCATTGATGAAGATAGTGATGGTGATGAAGATGATGAAGGCATTGGGGAATTTATTTATATCCAATGTATTTGACTCTAAGAACCTCTCATGTGTGATTATAAAAAAGTCAAGATTCCCTCAACCCCCAAACATGCCCTTTCAAAGAATTTTTTATCTTTGAGTGTGGTATGGGTGCCAACATGAGGTTTTGTCTACTAAGGATGGATCTTGGCATCTTGAACATGGTTGGGGTGATGACAATGAGGTTCATATGACTCCAATGAATCTTCCATGGATCATGGGGTAAAATGATCTCTCAAGTGTTATTGCATGTGAACTTGCACGTACCAAGCTACAACAAATCTTTCACAGGAGTGGATTTGTCTATGTGAATAGATAAGTGAAAAGCTTTTAGCAACAAGACCTATCAATTTTAACTTGGAAGTATGGGAAATGTTCAAAGTGGGATTGAGAGGATTGATGGTGATTGTAGTAGTAGGCATGGTATTGGTGAGAATGATGTCATGATAGTGGAATTAAACATTAATATGGTGACCCTAGAGCTTGGATCGTAGCCTAGAAACATGAGAGCCTACCCTAAAAACCCTAGTTGGTAGTGTAAACCCTAGTTTGTATTATAATCACAATGAAACCCTATTATGTAGCCTAAGATCTAGCCCTAAATTATAATACATGTAAAGATTAAATCATTTTCATTGTACATATATATTCATGTGCATACATTTGAATCCAAATAACTATACACATATATGCATAGTTTCTCATCTATATAGCAAGGGTGCATAAAACTAGAAAACCATTGTACCTAGCACCGGATACCTAATTTAGAAACGTAATGGTTTGAAATTGGTTGTACCATGAATATTTTTATATGGTGGATATGCACACCTATGGAAACCTTCTCAATGGATGGAAAACCTAATATTATCATAACATTAGTAAAGCTTACTCCAACATGTAGTAATGCTTACATGTTCTAGTGTTGATGGCGCACTAATGGATGCATGCAACTTGATGAGGGTGTATTTGTGACTCCATTGATGTAATGCACTTGTCCTGAATGTCTTTAACAAGTGTCTGAGTGTCCAATAGATGAATTATGATGTCCTAATACCCCTCTATCCCTTCCAGACAAAATTTGACAACATTTGGGGAATTGGGGTAACAAGTTGGTGTGTTGAGGTGGATATAGCCTCAAAAATACACCTCATAGTAGTCATTTATTGTAATGTCAACTATACATGTGTTTAAGTCAACGTGTCTACATAAAATTAGATCGCTTTCACATAATGATAAATTAAGGAAGTCCTAATTGTAAATTTTAGTGGAGGTGGCTATATCTATGAGTGAGAATTAATGAGCTAGCTATACATCGTGCTCAAGGTTGTCCTATTTGTATGATGACAATTGATTAAGAAATGATTCCATAACTTGGTTATTAATTTGTTGCATGATCTTAAGTGGACAAAATGGTCAAAATAAATACTAGTGACGACATTTCATTATGTAGAGTATGGACATTTTGGATCTCATTATTTAGAGCTATTAAAAATCATGTTGGATCTCATTTTAACCTTTTGACAACAATGGACATTTTCTATTATTAAGTATTCTTTTCCTAGTACTCAAGTTCCCAATATATATCTTATGTGCCATGAGGTGTGATTTGTCCATCCATTTATTCTGTTTGTTTTTAGATTAATTCTCACACATGATTTTGTTTGAGTTAGCCTATGTTTACAATGTTTTCTTAAAATAGATACCATTAGAAGCTTTTACATGTGGAAAGATAAACCAAGCTGAACTATGATATCCAACTTCTCTTCTAAGATCTAGGTAAAACCCAAATTTACACAACATCACATCATGATACACACAACATGAGACAACCACATTAGACAATGAGATACATAAATCACATAACTGAAAATCCATGTACATCGAGGCTACAAAACTCATCCAAACATATACAATTTCTGGCAAATAGTGGAACATGGTTCCCAATGTACGTACAATGGCAACTCATGCCCTACATAAAATGCGACAACTCATGCCGTAGATACAAAATACATGGCAACTCATGTCGTAGATACAAAGTACATCAAAACTAGTGCACAAAAGTGCCACATCGTGGCTAATGTACATAACACATGGTCTGCCAAGCATTGTGACCACTGTCGTCACTCCCAGGCGCAGATCCAAAGTCAATCTTCCTACTCTTCGAGCTACTGGTGCCTCAGCTCTTGCTCCGTCTAGGACTAGACCATCTCTCCTGGCTCTGGAACAAATGATATAAGATATCGTCATTTTCAAGCATTTGCAACATTTACCACATTTATAAAACAAATGTAGAATTCGAATCTTAAATAAATCACCCTTGACATGAGTGGAAAATGTTGGACAAGTGTCCTGGATCTGCAGAGCCTCTCAACAATTCCATCCTACAACATTTACAACAATCATTTCATTGAAAAGTCATAATTGCTTAAATTAATTTTTGTTAATGCATCAAAATATTTTCATAAATTAGGTTGATTCTCACCATGAACACCTCTGACGATGGACATGGCTGCGCTTCTGGGATAGCAGGTGGAGCAGATGGCCGGTCAACCAACTCCGATGCAGTGATGGGGGGGGGGATCAGATGTAGTGGCAACCACTATAGGTGCAACCACTGAAGATACTGATGAGGATATTGGAAGAGTAGATGCCACAAATGTGGTGGGAAGTGGGAATGATATGGTGGGAGAAGACACACTGGTATGGGGTGGAGGAGGACCATGTGGATGATGAACCCCTATCGGTTGTATGATAGAGGGTATCGAACGAAAGGGGCTAGGGGGGATGTTGAGGGATGGTGCATGGGAGGGAAGTCCTACATAGAGGGAGGAGGATGGAAAAATGGGAGGTTGTGGACGAAGAGGGGAAGGTAGAAGGAAGGGGGGGTGTGGATGAATGAGGGAGGATGGATAGACATGGGGGCATGGATAAATTAAGGAGGATGTATGGACGTAAGGGGGGGGGCGAGTGGGGGAGGATGGATGGAGGGGGGAGTATGGCCGGAGAGGGGGGGGCTGGATGGAAGGGAGGGGATGGATGTAGGGAGGGGTCTAGATGGAAGCGAGGGAGGGGACTCATGGGAGAGGGTGGATGCATAGGACTAAAATGGGGAGATGCAGCTGCTGGTGGCACCTACATATACATTTGTAATATCACAATTTAGTAAACAAACAATAAATTAAACCATAGTAAGTCGTAACAAATCAAATTAAAAGCATGCTCATAACTACACATTGTACCTACATATATGGTGATGTGCCAATCCCAGGCGAGGGTGGTTGATCACCATAGTCACGGAACACTTGTGGACAACAAAATGCATGCATGTTATGAACATGTTAAACAAGTCAAGGAAATCAAGATATTCAAAAACATTGTATGAACTATCAAAGTGTATGCCATAAATATAAATACTTACTAATATAAATGACATAATTAATAACAATATTGTGTCAGGTACTGAAAATACCTCCGTGTGGGGTGCCACAATTTCAGATGCAGCTGCCATTGCTGCATCCAAGTTGGGAGATCCTACATTCTCCCATCTTGGTGTATCAACTCTGAGTAACTGTACATTGAAATAATAGTTTAAGTCAAACAAAAATACTTTAAAAATACTTTACAAGTTATCAGGGGATGATTGAAAACACATTAAAAAAATTGTTGACTTGATCCATATAACAACCCTCGATCGAGCTAGGGAAAGTGTGCCCACAATGGGGACAAAGATGTGGCATTGTCCCTGTGGAACTGGAATGCCCAGCATGGCTACCATCAGTCACGGGTCTATCCTGGCCTTGCCGTGAAGGCCCTGCACCTGGATCTCTATCAAGGTCACCCGACCTCTCCACTATAGTCGCTGCTACAAAGGAGGTGTGTCTGAGGAGTCCACGTGCAACATTCCTCGTTGCCACCTTGATCTGATCAAGCTTGTGGGGTAGCTGAGGTGGCTGAGGAGAGGGGTTGGGGTCACGCCTCAGAGCTAGTGGCACTCTCAGTGGATTCCTCCTGGCAGCAGGTCGATCTTGGGCAGAGCCACACCCAACACCCTGGAACTCGGGTATGTCAAAATAGTTGACATGTAAACCGAGGCAAAACTAAGCCCACAATTGGTGAAGAAAGTACTGTGGAACCTCCCTATTATTGCAGGGAGGTTTATCGTACACCATGAACCACCTCCGCATCCAATTGTCCCTCCACGGTTGGTAATGACACCAATCCATGTAGACATGTGGCTTTGTAATGTTCAGTGGTTGGCATGTTTTTGGATCGCTAAACATACTATATAATTGGGCTTTTGTAATGTTCAAATCTTTTATTGCTTCCTTGGAGATGCCCGTGGAGCAGTACTCCCGCATCCTAGCTCTAAATTGAGTCATGTCGGTCAATTGCTGGTGTGCATGGATGAGGGAGTCAATTGTGTTCTCAATTGACGTGTCAAGAGAAAATCTAGATGGTTCCCCTGAGTTTCTAAGTTTGCGAGTGTGCACTCTCATTTCATTTACATAATGGTTAAGGTCATCTTGTTCAAAATTGGGTTGGGGGTTTTGGTTTTGTTCGGAATTTGGATTGTGTTCACGGTTTTCTTCGGCATTTGGTCCAAGGTTTGGGTTTTCTTGTGTTCCACTAGACTTGGGGTTAACATATTGTTCACTCATTGTCTCAGTTTACAATCTCTGATAGAAAATTGGTTCATTGTTTTCAAAATTTGGGAATTATTTACAATTAAATAAACAAAAAAAATACAAAAATTGACACAAATAATGGATAAAATGGAAAAAAAAACGTGATATTTACCTATTAATTGAAGTGTTGATGAGTTTGTGGGAATTGTTGGGTGGTTTTGGAGTTTCTTTGGCCTCCTTTGGTGGTTGAATCGATGTGCACGCAGAGGAGGAGGACACGCTCGGCCAAATGGAAGAATGAGAAATTGTGTTCTGTTTTTTTTTTTTTTTTAATAGAGGCGCGTGCGCGTCACCGTTGCACGCATGCACCAGGGATGCGCACACACCTCGGTTCGGTACCGAACCTAATGGCACATGCGCGTTGCCTTAGGTGTGTACGCGCCATTTTGATTTTCCGCTAGTGCACTCCCATTGCAATGAAAATGGGGACCATCTTTGTGCGCCCGCCCTATTAATATTATTTTAAGATTATAATCAATGGAGTTTAACGTAAATGATTGTAGAATGAAGTGTTATTATTTTCAATTTGAATGATTGTGGAATTAAATGTAATTATTCTCAACCGGGATTATTTAAATATTAATTATTTATATAGAAGGTTAATTGGTAATAGTAATTGTAGAATGAAGCGTTATTATTCTTATCATTTTTTTTAAAATATGATAGAAAAAAATCAAATCCTAACATCTCTAAACTATGGTAATATTAGAAGAGCTTAAGCAAGTGTCAACGGAACTTGAACCGCAACAATCTCATAACTCAACTACTAGGGCTAAACCTAATTGACAAATAGTTGAATATTAATGATTATACATTATTTTATTTTTTAAAATTTAATTGTTTTTTTGTTTGTTAGAGTTTGAGTGTTCTACTGAGCTCAAAAGCAAATATTAATGATGATAATGATTCCTCTTCCATCTATAGCCTTCTATCTTCCACTAAGACATTGCAATATGTATTAAATATTAATTATTATTTATTTTGGAGAAAAATATTTTATTTTATTACTAATATTGAATTAACCTCCAAATATTGATGATTGATATTTTATTGTAAATAAATAGATAATAGCTAAATACATTAATTCATATTCATTTACTATAGGTAAATCTAAATATTAATGATTGACTTTGTGCACATAAAATATTTGTTTACTCTCAACATATAATTTAATTTAAATATATTAATTCTTATCCATTTGGTATAAAGTTAATATTTAGATATTAATATTTTTAGTAAGGTTAATAGATAATAGTCAATTGGATCTAATTTGAGTGGTTTTGTTATGAAGTGTTATCATTTCCACCCATATTCTATTTCAAATATGACCAAAATATCTAAATCTTAACATGTTCAAACTACTACAATATTAAGTGATTTATTGGTATATTACCTAAGATCTATAGTTAAACAAGTACAAATCACTAATTAAAAGAAAAAAGACCTCCTATGTAAATAAAAGACAAAAAAAACTTTTACACTTATCTAAGACGACTCCTACGAAATTATGTAGGAAAATTCTAACTTGTAAAACTAAATAAACTAATAAAATCTCTTTGGAGGATTGCAAATCATATCTTATAAAGCTTTACAAATCCTTGGATGTTGTGTATAACATTTCACTCCTCCTTACAATGAGGAGCAAGTATTTTCTTTAGAAGACATAGACTTTGGGATTAAGTGCCTACCTCATGGAAAAGCTAAAGACACTGAAGGGTACCATGAAGAACTCTTAAAAATCAAAGCACCCATCCTCATCCTTACATTCACAATGTCTTCAATCTAGTAGTCCAGCATGGCTTCCCTAAGACTTGGATTCAGAGCCTTATAGTTCCTATTTTTAAAAGTTGAGATAAAGATAACCCCTCTAATTATCAAACCATTATGATTATCCCTCTTTTAGCCAAGCTATATGGTATTATTCTATAAAAGAAGATTAACATATGGTACAAAAATAAATGAAAGCGGGCTAAAGGCCAAGGAGGCTTCAAAAGGCATCACTCAACCACATACCACCTTGTTACGCTTAGGATCATTGTGGAGGATTGTCATAATAATAAATCCAATATTTTTTGTTATTTCATGGAATTTAGAAAATCTTTTGATTTTGTGCCTAGAAAGAATCTATAAATATATTAGAAGAGTTAAAGGTTCCTTTCGAGCCGAGGGATGAGACTATAAGGTCATATGAGAACATCATTTCAAAATTCAAAAACACTGGGGGATGGTCATAGAATATTAACTGTAATATTAGAGTTAAGCAAGGGTGCCCCCTCTCCCCTACCCTTTTTTTCATATACATTAATAAGCTAGAAGGTTGTATAGAAGAATCAGATTGTGTTGGCACGGCCTTAGTAGGAATAGTCATCATGATTTTTGTATACGCTGACGATATTGTTCTTATGGCAAGGTGTCCATATTATCTTGAGAAACAATTAATAATTGTCAAGTATTTTTTCTCCAATATGGGAATGACAGTTAAAACTGACAAAACAAAAGTTGTGATGATCAAACCATAACATCCCGAAAATTTGCAAAAATTAAAAAATTTCAAGGTAGAATTTAATGTTGTACTTACTAAGCAGAAGATACAATAAATGTTGATTTAATAAACCAAAGGACATCAAGAAAATAGAATGCAGAAATGACTTTGCATGTGAACTGTTTTAAATTCTGAAATGATGATGACGTTATTTGTTATAGATTGCATATGCTAACTGTTGCTTTTCATTTGATGATGAAGGGGCCCTATGGCACCCTGAGGCTTACTTAGCATTTATGCTAAAGCATTAGAAACGTTCTTCTCGTAGATCATAGGTAAGGACATTTTAAAAGTGCAGAATCTAAACGTCATCATTTAAATTTTTCTAGTTATAAAAGAGAAAAAGATCTCCAAAAAGGAAACTCAGAGTGAGATCTAAAATTGTCGTTCTTCACTTATATAATCAATATGTTAATCCTGTGAGTCTACATTTCCAGAATTTACTAGACACAAAGTATGTACTTCATTTTTTAAAATCAAGCATTAGTTATGGGATTATGATGCTTTCTGTAATTTTCAAGGTGAAAGGAACAAAGCCTTGGTTTTAAGGCGTTTAAAGAATCTCTATCCTTGGTCTTTTAGTCCTATGAAATCTAATGGATAGCATAGTAGTCAATTTGATACAAACTATGGTAAAAAGTATCTTGGGATACAATCTAACTATGGATAAAAAAAGATGTCTAGAATACTAAAGCATTTCAACTTTATAATACAAGGAAATAATCTTTACACCATGCATAGGGTTTGACATAAGTGTTTTCACATAACGTATGGCGTAATACTTTAGTCTTATGTATACATATATATTCCACTATATAACTTATAGTGATGAAATGAAAAGTGGTTAATATATAAACTCGATACCAAAAGGTTAAGACCTAATCATATCTTAAAACATTATAATGATAATCTCATGGTGATATAAGATTGGACTTAACCCTCATGTCCTTCATGATGGCAGGTTGTACATGTTAACACTTCAAGGTTTGAAACAACGAGAAACTTAGGATAATGTAGATATAGTTGCGATGTATGATCCATAACAGGGATTCTATGTACTGCGATAATCTTGGATTCATAAGTGCATTAAAGAAGGTTGAATGGAAAGTCTACATGGCATCTACATGGCAATTCTCACGTGATATCTTCCTTGAGGTTGACGATACCCTAACACTCCTTCGGTAATACTTCATTGTATTTGTCATTCAATGTGCAGGAGTGGGGTTTTGAGGTAGGCCGATAGGCTACGGGCTTGTAGGGTTTCTGGTAAGTTGAGGATGCCTCCAGGAATCGATATCAGGACCTAGTGGTTGAGCAACTGAGCCTCAAAGCGAACCTGACTGTAATAGTTAATAGGTTGATGGGTTTCAGCTTTCAATAATGGTTTAGAATGACAATTGGTTCTTTCTTCTATATGTGAGGTAGATCTTAGAAAAGCACACGATCTTGCTGCATTTATTTAGGAGTAATGGTCCTAGTTTTCTTCTTTTGATAGCTATGAAAACTTGCTATAGATAGAAAACTCCGAAGGTAAAGGTTCGAAACTCATTTCTATTATTTGCACAGAAAATGCTTTCTTAAATCCAAAGAGTGTTATTTAATCCACATTGTTTTTCTGGTAGGTGTTCTTCATCTTTCGAGAAAGTATTCTTCATCTGTGAGCCTTCTAGTTGAAGATGATGGTTTACTACGTTACAACGGTAAGACTCAGTGGTTCGCCCTCTTAGACATTGTTGGTTGTAGTTGATGTTTAGCAACTCTTTTGATTCTAGACTGAGAGTATGGCTGCCATTGCTAAGTCTCATGGTAGCCGCAATGTTAAGAGATCTGTGGCCTACTTGATGATAGTCCTCATAGCATTTCGCTGCAGGGTTTCTTAGTTGCAAGAAATTTCTTTCGAAGGGTTAAACCCTCATATGTTTTATAAAAAGAGAAGTGTTAGATACAGGGTTTGAAACCGTTGTGCAGTTCATACTATCGTAATGTACCTATCTTACAAGGTTTATACCTTCGTCGTTTTATGAAATGGTTTTAAGTTTTATTTTGAAACTAAATGATGTAGTGGGGTTTCGTCCCAATAATGTGACTCTAAAAGAAATTATGGCTTTCTATTTCTGTGAGGTCAGCTACGGCTCATTTTCAAATGAAAATGTTAATGGTTGATAATGTCGACTCTTTGCTATTTGATGTATGAAATAATTTTGATTATTGAGTTTGCTACAGTCACGTCTCTACCACTTTTTTGTTTTACAAGGGTTAATACCCGCGGCTAAATCCTGTAAGGATTGGTAAGTTTGATGTTTTCCTTGAACAGGGTTTGCAATGTTTACATATTGTATAAATAATAAGGATTTTGTACCATCTATGTCATGGAATAGATGTCTTAAAAACAAAATGGTCGTTCTCTATTTTAAGTAGTATTTGATAAAGATTGAAATACATAATACAATATTTGGGTTGTGATTAAAAACAATCGGTTGAGAACAGATCAAATCTATGTTTGAGGATTTGAGTTCATACTGAAATTGATTCCATATACTACTGTTTGTAATAATAGATAGATTCAGTTTGGAATGCAAATAACTAAATTTGATACTACTGAAAGGACAATGTCTTTTAATGGTCTAATTGTAGAGTTTAAAAGAAAGTATAATTTTAGTACTTGGATATGAAAACTGTTTGTTTTCATGATGTATATACTTGTTAGTAGTAAAGGATAACGGTACTGTATACTTAGGAAATAAATGTTTTCGCAGCTGTTATTTCCATACAGACTGGTGAAAGAAATACAGTGAACTTTAAAACACTTAACTAATGAAAAGAATGATAAAAGAAAAACATAGAATTATATTATTTAATACAAAATATTAATGGTAGGAAAAACTAATGAAATACAACAGGGTTGATATTCTCATTCATCTAGCAATCTTCCTATCAATTTATCTACCTTAATCTCTTCTATGCACTAGAGTACGATGCAGATCCATTAGCATGGGGAAAAATGCAGAGAAATATTTTATTCAATTCATCTTACATAATCATTACTATACAGAATCCTAATTAGGTCAGAAACTTAAAATAAATGCATTTGTTTAATAATATCCTTGAAAACAGTAAATCAATAATTGCAGATAGAAACTTTAACTACTTAGAATTAGAAAAGACAAGTAGAACCTGTAAATGATGATAGGGTTGACAAACACCCAAGGAGGCTTGTTCCTCCCAACCTTTTCCAGAAGAAGCAGCCAAAACTACTTGCTTACTTTGGACCCCCCAAGCTTGCTTACTGAACCACTAAGTAGATGGAATCTATGTAGAAGTAAGGCACTCAGTAATATAACTTATGCACTCAAAATATGCCTTCTGCACTCAGCAGTGTAACTTTTGCACTCAAAATATGCCTTCTGCACTCAACAATATAACTTCTGCACTCAGTAGTATAATAGGCAGACTTACACCATGATCAAACAAACTCAGCATATCCCCTCATCGAATCTCTTGGGTGCAAGCACATCAAAACCCCAAGGTAAATTTCCTCATCAGGAAAAGTGATGAACCTCAGTTCATAATTCGATGGCTCTTATATAGACTACCTAGGTCTTTAGTGGTCAGTTTTGAATAAATGAGCCTCAAGCTCCAGTCCCACCTTCCAGGGCACTATGACCACATTTCAAGGGAGTTGTCCCATACCAACAGCTAGTTAGTTGCATCATGATGTTGCCACTTGTCCATTGCCTTCTACCCCATATTCCATTCCACCTAGTGGGTCAGTAACCACTCTTTCAATAGTCCCCTTAAGTGTTTGTCTCCTATTTTATTTATTAAATAATAAAATATTGTGCAATTACAGTCATCCTTGGACACTTGTCCAATATGAAAATTTACAATAAAAGTTAACATAATGTTTTCAACATAAAATGTTTCTTCAGCAAAAAGGGTGTGTTACAAGCACCCCCACTTAAGCTCAACATTGTCCTCGATGTTGCTTATTCATCATCCGACCCTTCCTGGAACAGAACTGGATATGCCACCCGCATTTTACTTTCCAGTTCCCAGGTAGCTTCCTCAGGGCTAAGGTGCTTCCATTGCACCTTTACCTGCCCTATGGTACGATTCCGAAGCATAATTTCCCGCCTGTCGAGAATACAGTCCCGTTCCACCTGAAAATCTCCTTCGGGCTCCACCTGTATGTCATCCCAATTCAACACATGAGTAGCATCGTGCACATACTTCTTTAAAACAGAAATGTGAAAGACATTATGGATTTTTAAATCAAATGGCAAAGCCAATTGATATGCAACATCTCCAATCCTTGATAGGATTTCGAATGGTCCACAATACCTTGGTTCTAGTTTAGAACAACTCCCAAGCTTCAAAGAACTTTTCTTGGGTTTTACCTTTAAAAAACATGGTCTCCAACCTGAAATTCTCTTTCAATGCGTTTCAAATTAGCATAACTTTTTTGCCGATCTTTGGCAACCTTTAAGTTACCTTGAACCTGTTTCACGGCTAGCTCCATTTCTTTCAATAAATCTGGTCCTAGCATTAATCTATCTACAGGGTTATCCCAAGAAATAGGAGTACAACATTTTCTTCCATACAAAATCTCAAATGGACTTAACTTAGCAGATGCTTGATAGTTATTATTGTATGCAAATTTTGCTAAATGTAGATAATCTTCCCACTTAGATGGTTGATATTTGACATACATTATTAGCATGTCTTCTAAAATCTGTTTTACCCTTTCTGTTTGACCATCAGTTTGTGGGTGGAAAGAAGTGCTGAAATTTAGTTTAGTATTTAAACCTTTAAACAGTGCTATCCAAAAATTTTCAGTGAACTTAGAGTCCCGGTCAGAAATAATTACCTTTGGAGTTCCGTGCAAGCGAAAGATTCGCTTCATAAATACATCTGCAATGTTAGAAGCTTTAAAAGTGGTTTTAACAAGAATAAAACGAGCAACCTTACTTAACTTGTCCACAACCACCATTAGGAGTCATTATGTTTCTGGTTTTTAGGAAAACCTGTAGTAAAATCAATACTTATAATCTCCCATTTCCATTCTAAAATTGGAAATGGCTGCAATAGTCCAGCTGGATGTTGATGTTCAGCCTTAATGGTCTGACATTCAAAACATCTAGTTATGTATTTAGCCACTTCATTCTTCATGTTGGGCCAAAAATAATCCTTCCTTAACATAGTTATCATTTTCTGATAACCTTGATGTCCTGAATAAGGACTCTTATGAGCTTCATCCAAAATTAATAGCTTAACCTTTGACACATTTGGTACATAAATTTTGTTTTTATAAGTCATTAAGCCCTTTTTATTAATGTTGTAATCTATTATTAAGTTTTCAGATACATTTTCAGCAACTTTACCAAGCAATTTTTGATCATTTTCATCTTGTTTAATTCCTTATTCAATTTGATTTTCCAAATCTATCTTAAAAGTGCTGATTGCTGCCATAAAGCTTAATCTAGGATTTATGCTTAATGCATCAGCAACTTTGTTTTCTTTCCCTTTAATGTGTTGAATCTCGAAATCATACTCGCTAAGGAAAGCTAGCCATCTAGCTTTCCTTGCGTTAAGATTTGTTTGATCCAACAAATACTTTAAACCCTTATTATCTATCATTAGTATGAATTTTCTTCCAATCAAGTGATGGCGCCACATTTTTAGTGCATGTATCACGGTTGCCAACTCAAGATCGTAAGTTGCATAATACTTTTCATGGATTTTTAACTTTCTAGACTCAAAAGCAATAGCATGACGAATAACATTCATCATTAATAACATTAACAACAAACATTTTACAGCCCTTTCTGGTAGCTCTCTTAACTTGTAACGCTAAAATTTGTCTTACAGAAATCTTCCTATGAATTCCTTTTACTGTTTCAGTTTTACCTTCATTATTCAGACAAGTAAATGATTTCTCATAACAATTAAGCACTACTCTATACTGTTCAAGCCAATCCATTCCAATCAACAAGTCATATGACCCTAAGGGTAAAACATTTAGATTAACTTGGGTTTTCAGCTGATTCAAAAATACATCACAATTTTTAACAAAATCTATAACCTTTCTTTTAGTGCCCATTGCTAGCTGAACTAACCAAGAATTATCAAACTTTTTTATTCTTAACTTGCAATTTTTCACTAAGTCAGGTGAAATGTAGCTCAAACTTGCACCTGGATCTATCAAAATAGAAATAGATCGGTTTTGTAGCATACCTTCGATTTCGACCATGGACGTTTGATGGTCTGCTTGCCGATTTTCTAGCGCTGCATTTATCCTTGGCATTTCTCTTGCCACATCACCAAATGTTGGTTCTGCTTGTATGCTATAAATGTTGTTGATTGTCCTTTTGTTGCATGGGAAATCTGCTTTCGTATGTGGTCCACCACAATCAAAACACTTCAAAGGTCCTTTATGTTCAACATACCTTGTGTTGTTATTGTTATTAGGAACATTTCTTGCAACAGTAAAATTCTGTGGTGCATTACTCCTGTAATTATTATTACTTGGAAAATTTCTGTTATTAAAACTTTTCTTAAAACTTCCAGAATTTTGATTAAAACTCTTCTTTTTGTGATCAAAATGATTAGGCTTATTACTCTTCCATCCAGTTGTTCCTTCTCTTTTTCTGTTTTGATCAAAACAAAAATTTGCTTTCCTCATAGCCTCTTCTAGAGTGGAAGGGTTATCATACTCAATCATGTCTTTTGTGTTAAAAGGTAGACAACTTAGAAACCATTGTACCTTAGGCTTCTCTTCGACCATGTAAGGTACATACCTCAGCAAGCTAAGGAACTTGTTGCACAACTCCTTCATGTTCATAGTACCCAACTTTAAATCATAAAACTCTTTTGACTTATCTTCAAAGTATTGTTCTGAAAAGAACTTTTTCTTAAATAACCTTTTAAACATATTCCAGGTTACATCTCTTTCCTTTATGCTCTTAATTATTTTAAGATCCTTCCACCAAATATCTTCCTTTCCTATCAGATTGTAAATATCCATCTTCGCTTTTAACTGAGAAGAGTAATCGTAAATATTAAAGTACTTCTTCATTCCAGACAGCCATGCTTCAGCTGTCTCACCTTTTTCACTTTCGCCATTAAAGGTTGGTGGCTTAATCTTTTTAAACTCTCCAGTAATCTGTTCATGATGCTTATGCTTTCTCTTTTTAGAACAACAATCACTATCACTGTTGTCATGATTAGAATTACTAATACTTTGAACAGATTCAGATGATGAGTAACTATTACTTTTACCCTTCCTTGCTTTCTTATGTTTATGTTTGTGGGACATTGTTATAGAATCAGACTTTACTTCTGATTTCCTGCCTCTTTCCTCCTTGTGATAATTCTCCATTAAAATATGATTTAACTCCTCCTGAGCCTTCAAAATTCATTCATTCTCTTCTTTGACAGTCCTTATTTCAGATTTTAAATCCTTTACAGTACGTAGCACTTCAGAAGATTGATTACTTAATTCGACATAGATTCCTTCATAATTATTATTATTATGCTCATTATGAGGATATCTGTCCTCTGCTAATTCCTCCATTATTTCCATACCTGCAATTTAAATGTCAAACTGTTCTGTACAGAAACATAATTAAAATAAAAGTTAGTAACATAAACTTTCTAATTTTCATTTTCTGTTTTGCCCGTGTGAGCCTATTTAAGGCCTAGAGTTTGAACTCGCGCTCTGATACCACATGTAACATCTTGAAAATTTGCAAAAATTAAAATTTTTTAAGGTAGCATTTAATGCTATACTTACTAAGTAGAAGATACAATAAATGCTGATTTAATAAATCAAAGGACATAAAGAAAATAGAATGCGGAAGTGACTTTGCATGTGAACTGTTTTAAATTCCGAAATGGTGATGATGTTATTTGCTATAGATTGCATATTCTAACTATTGCTTTTCTTTTGATGATGAAGGGGCCCTATGGCACCCCGATGCTTACTTAGCACTTATGCTAAAGCATTAGAAACATTCTTCTTGTAGATCGCAGGTAAGGAAATTTTAAAAGTGCAGAATCTAAACGTCATCTTGTAAATTTTTCCAGTTATAAAAGAGAAAAATATCGCCAAAAAGAAAACTCAGGGTGAGATCTAAAATTGTCATTCTTCACTTATATAATCAATATGTTAATCCTGTGAGTCTACATTTCCAGAATTTACTAGACACAAAGTATGTGCTTCATTTTTAAAAGGCAAGCATTAGTTACGGGACTATGATGCTTTCTGTAATTTTCATGGTGAAAGGAACAAAGCCTTGGTTTTAAGGCTTTTAAAGTATCTCTATTCTTGGTCTTTTAGTCCTATGAAATATAATTCATAGCATAGTAGTCAATTTGATACAAACTATGGTAAAAAGTATCTTGGGCTACAATCTAACTATGGATAAAAAAATATGTCTAGAATACTAAAGCATTTCAACTTTATAATACAAGGAAATAATCTTTACACCATGCATAGGGTTTGACATAACTGTTTTCACATAACGTATGGCGTAATACTTTAGGCTTATGTATACATATATATTCCACTATATAGCTTATAGTGATGAAATGAGAAGTGGTTAGTATATAAACTCGATACCAAAAGGTTAAGACCTAATCATATCATAAAACATTATAATGATAATCTCATCGTGATATAAGATCGAACCTAACCCTAATGTCCTTCATGATGGCCGGTTGTATGTGTTAATACTTCAAGGTTTAAAACAAGAGGAAACTTAGGGTAATGTAGATATAATCTCGATGTATGATCCGTAGCAGGGATTCTATGTACTGCGATAATCCTGGATTCATAAAGTGCATTAAAGAAGGTTGAATGGAAAGTCTACATGGGATCTACGTGGTGATTCTCACGTGATAGCTTCATCGAGGTTGACAATACCCTAACACTCCTTCAGTAATACTTCATTGTATTTGTCATTCAATGTGCAGGAGTGGGGTTTTGAGACAGGCCGACATACTGTAGGCTTGTAGGGTCTTTGGTAAGTTGAGGACGCCTCCAAGAATCGATATCAGGACCTAGTGGTTGAGCAACTGAGCCTCAGATCTGAACCTGACTGTAATAGTTAATAGGTTGATGGGTTTCGGATTTCAATAATGGTTTGGAACGACGGTTGGTTCTTTCTTTTGTATGTGGGGTAGATCTTAGAAAAGCACACGATCTTGCTACGTTTATCTACGAGTGATGGTTTTGGTTTTCTTCTTTTGATAGCTACGATAACTCTGCTATAGATGGGAAACTACGAAGGTAAAGGTTCGAAACTCATTTCTATTATTTGCACAGAAAATGCTTTCTCAAATCCAAAGTGTGTTATTTAATCCACTTTGTTTTTCTGGCAGGTGTTCTTCATCTTTTAGGCAAGTATTCTTCGTCTGCGAGCCTTCTAGTGGAAGATGATGGTTTACTGCGTTACAATGGTAAGAATCGGTGGTTCGCCCTCTTAGCCATTGCTGGTTGTAGTTGATGTTTAGAAACTATTTTGATTCTAGATTGAGAGTATGGCCATCGTTGCTAAGTTTCGTGGTAGCAGTAGTGTTAAGATATCTGCGGCCTACTTGATGATAGTCCTCATAGCGTTTTGCTGTAGGGTTTCTTAGTTTCAAGAAATTTCTTTGGAAGGGTTAAACCCTCATATGTTTTATAAAAACAGAAGTGTTAGATATAGGATTTGAAACCGTTGTATTGTTCATACTATCGTAATGTACCTATCTTACAGGGTTTATACCTTCGTTGTTTTATGAAATGATTTTAAGCTTTATTTTGAAACTAAATGATGTAATGGGGTTTCGTCCCAATAATGTGACTCTAAAATAAATTGTGGATTTCTATTTCTGTGAGGTCAGCTACAGCTCATTTTCAAATGAAAATGTTAATGGTTGATAATGTCGACTCTTGGCTATTTGATGTATGAAATAATTTTGATTATTGAGTTTTCCATAGTCACGTCTCTACTATTGTTTTGTTTTACAAGGGTTTAATACCCGCAGCTAAATCCTGTAAGGATTAGTAAATTTGATGTTTTCCTTGAATAGGGTTTGCAATCTTTACATATTGTATAAATAATAAGGATTTCGTACCATCTATGTCATGGAATAGATGTCTTAAAAAGAAAATGGTCGTTCTCTGTTTTAAGTAGTATTTGATAAAGATTGAAATACATAATACAATATTTGGGGTGTGATTAAAAATAGTCTGTTGAGAACAGATCAAATCTATGTTTGAGGATCTGAGTTCATAATGAAATTGATTCCATATACTATTGTCTGTAATAATAGATAGATTCAGTCTGGAATGCAAATAACTAAATTTGATACTACTGAAAGGACAATGTCTTTTAACAGTGTAATTGTAGAGTTTAAAAGAAAGGATAATTCCAATACTTGGATATGAAAACTGTTTGTTTTCATGATGTATATACTTGTTATCAGTAAAGGATAATAGTACTGTATACTTAGGAAATAAATGTTTTTATAGCTGTTATTTCCATACAGACTGGTGAAAGAAATACAGTGAACTTTAAAACACTTAACTGATGAAAAGAATGATAAAAGAAAAACATAGAATTATACTCTTTAATACAGAATATTAATGGTAGGAAAAATGAATGAAATACAACAGGGTTGATCTTCTCATTCATCTAGCAATCTGCCTATCAATTTATCTACCTTAATCTCTTCTTTGTACTAGAGTACGATGCAGATCCATTAGCATGGGGAAAAATGCAGAGAAATATTGTATTCAATTCATCTTACATAATCATTACTATACAGAATCCTAATTAGGTCAGAAACTTAAAAATAAATGCATTTGTTTAATAATATCCTTGAAAACAGTAAATCAATAATTGTAGATAGAATCTTTAACTACTTAGTATTAGAAAAGACAAGTAGAACCTGTAAATGATGATAAGGCCGACAAACACCCAAGGAGGCTTGTTCTTCCCAACCTTTTCCAGAAGAAGCAGCCAAAACTACTTTCTTCCTTTGGACCCCCGAGCTTTCTTACTGAACCACTAAATAGATGGAATCTATGTAGAAGCAAGGCACTCAATAATATAACTTCTACACTTAAAATATGCCTTCTGCACTCAGCAATATAACTTTTTCACTCATTAGTATAATAGGCAGACTTACACCATGATCAAACAAACTCAGCATATCCCCTCATCGAATCTCTTGGGTGCAAGCACAGCAAAACCCCAAGGTAAATTTCCTCATCAGGAAAAGTGATGAACCCCAATTCATAATTTGATGGCTCTTATATAGACTGCCTAGGTATTTAGTGGTTAGTTTTGAATAAATGAGCCTCAAGATCCAGTCCCACCTTCCAGGGCACTATGACCACATTTCAAGAAAGTTGTCCCATACCAACAGCTAGTTAGTTGCATCATGATGTTGCCACTTGTCCATTTCCTTCTACCCCAGATTCCATTCCACCTAGTGGGCCAATAACCACTCTTTCAACAGTCCCCTTAGGTGTTTGTCTCCTATTTTATTTATTAAATAATAAAATATTGTGCAATTACAGTCATCCTTGGACACTTGTCCAACATAAAACTTTACAATAAAAGTTAACATAATGTTTTCAACATAAAATGTTTCTTCAGCAAAAAGGGTATGTTACACAAACCCAATAAGCCTTACTTATGAAAATTTGTATATGACAATAGAAACCTCGAGGAAGTAACTTCTTATAAATATCTAGGAATTGACTTTCACCACAAGCTCAACTGGAACTATAGCATCAGGAAGATGATTAATGGGGAGTGGAAAGCTTACTTCACTCTTGAAAACAATTGTAATAGATATATTGCTATTTTAGATATATATTTATAACAAATAATATTTAAGTATCTAAACGTTTATTTTTATATTATTTATTTTATGTTTTTTTTTTTCTATTGTATACAAGATCAAAGTTAAATTAAAATTAAGTACTAATTGTTACCCAACTAGTATATTTTTTTTAAGTTTATACATTTATGATAATGATAATTAACAATTAAATATTGATTCTTTTATTTATAACATTCTTTACTAATGAGTTTTTTAATGGTTTAAAATGTTGTAGTTATATATTGAAATGGATGAAATTCATTGTTATTTAGGTCAATGGGAGCTCCATAGAAATTGATGGTCCTAACCAATCCTAATTTCTCTCCTTGGAATCAATGAATGGTTTCCACTAATCCTCCATCCTCGCAATGCGACAGCCAAAGAAACCCCCCATAGGGGGAAAATACCTCGACCGCTAACATACTCATATGTGAGCAAGATATCAACATCCAAACTGACACCTATACTTAATATAATACCATGACTAGTATACCTTCTAAGATTGAATCCTCTTGAACAAAACTTCGTGGTTCTATAGTGATAGAGAGACCATATACTCACATAATGCCCAGGCTCAAAGAATTGATCTAATTGATACTTTTCCCTATCTTGTCACCATCGATAACTAGACCAATTGTATAGACCATCATAATCCAACCACATTTTCTTCCAATTGGGGTTAAAAATCTACACAATATTTTTACAATGACACCAATCACATTTCTTCGAACCATTTTCCATTGAACCTACACTCCCACATCTAGCTTCCTTCCACTCCATTATATTGAAATAACCTCCAATAATCCACTCCACGGTATGAATAGATGAATCCATCTAAACCCAATTGTTGGATCTCTATGAGATGGGATTAGGAGCATAAGGTACACATAAACCAACCACTCTATTTGGCATCAAAAGGGTGACCCATAAACACCAATCATCTTAGGCCAAAAAATATGCTCTAAAACTCTACAAAGAGGAAGCAAGAGTAATCAACGGACCTCCACTCCCTTGAAAATTATATGAAAGTCCAAAGAGGGCCACTCCAACAATAGTTCATTTTCTTATGAAGTTCAATACCAATGGACATAACTTCCCCAAGGAATAACAAATCCTATCGAACACAATATAAAACTACAACACCATGCAAAAAATAATATGACTGCAAAGTGTCATGGCAATGGATATTCTAGGATAGTGAGGATATATTCATTCTAGGGGTATATGAATTCTTAAACGACTAAACCATTTTACATCTCAAATCCATCCAGACTAGATGAGCGGAACATAAAATATTTGTAAAACTTTTTATCTAGTTGAGGGATAAAAATCCCCAAATTGTCAATCCAACCAAACAAAAGATGATACCATCTTCTACAGTTTGTTCATTTCAACCTACCAAGTAAACCTAGAATCCATGCACATTGGCTTAGAAGAAGTAGATCCAACAGGTTGAGGAGAATCAAAGCCATTAGTGATCACTAATCTAGAGCTATAATGTACCTTAGTCAATCCCAACACTAAGGAAGTTATATTGTCCTTAAGATGCTCTGGACAACATCTTGGGACTAACCAACACCATGAAGAATATCAATGACCAAGAAAAAACCCCCAAAACAAAACCTTTTAGAGCGTCATGCATCTGAACCTGAACCACCAACAATTAATACACTTGATCCCGTAGAAAAAAAAACTCAAGCATTCCTTTCACTAGCACTAGCAACATTGGATATAGATCCACCACCACCAACATCATTGATTTTAGGACCTCTATAGCTCAAAACAATGCTATCCCCAAGACCTAAATCAAAGGAAACAAAGGCGTTAGTAGTCCCTAAACCATTGCAAGGAGGGGATAAACAACTACCCTATCTTTTCTTCTCACTTGGGAATGGCTTTTGAAGAGGACAATCTATAATTAGGTATTCTCGAGCTTGACATGAAAAAACATCTATTTAGAAAATTTACATAATGAAGGTTTTCTTGCCAAACAACATCAAGTGTTCATATAGAAATGATAGAAGGGATATTGTGCTTGAGATCCACCCCACACACTTAAGTATTCACCATAAGAGAGTTTTGTTGAACATCTAGAATACAAAACTTACAAAATCAGTAGGAAAATATGTCAAGAAATTGGGGTACAAACCCTTGAATTACATTCTCCCCTGTTTATACAAGCAAAAGTATGTAAATGGAAGGATATGGAAACATCTTATCAAGAAGGATTAGTTCCCCTACAAGAACACCAACAGACTATTTGGACCATGGAGGAAAAAAAGAAACAAGATCTAATTCTCTACATAATAGAAAAAGATTAGTGGAAGCAATACCAAAAGTAGCTCAGGGGCTTGCAGGACTAATTCCAAAAGTTGGCAAAAGAAAAACACATGATGTGCTCATTGTCCCAGGACTTATTTCTGTGCAGGGGACATTCCCCTTTGTATGCTTTATTTTTGCAGGAACAATTTATCTTCTTTTATCTCTCAACCATAGCTAGTAACATACCTTATCAATTTTTTAATGACAAGTCGTTTTTGAAATCCTTCCATGATAGTGATGTGATTACACAACATTTGCTACATGAACTATATTTTCATGAGTTCATTTTTCCTCATGAGATGAAGTTCAATCCAATTCCCTACATAGGATATCTCCAGTTGCATGCCTTTGTATCATTCCTCCTTCATCTTGAAGATCAAATGTAAATTAGCTCAAAATGCTGTGGAGAAAATTAGGCTACACGTGAGTTAATAATTAGGGCATAAATGTCTAATGCAATTAACCTCATCCAAGCCCCAATTTTCAAATCCATTGAACTCTTGAGACTGCTTGAGGGAATTCAAGCACAAGTGTTCTCCCAATGTGTCAATTACATCAATAACCATGCATCCAAATCCTTGTAGGGAAGCCAACAACGATGGGAAATGTCCATTTTAGAAGCTAAGAAGAGAGAGGCATTTGGCCATCCCAAATTTAGAAGGGATATAGGGAGGTAAAACAAGTATATCCAGTGCATCGAGGAGAGAGGGTCCATAAAAATTCTTTTGAAATTTCATTTCCCTTTGATTTGGTTGCATGTAGAAAAATATTGTCCTTCATATGAATTTTCAAGGTTAGGGGATCAATGGGGGAAAGAAGTCACGGTCTCTGCAATATTCAAGGTTTTGGAGAAGAGATAGAAGAAACTTATCAACTCAATACACTTCATGAGACATATTCCCGGAACAACCTATATCTTAGGTAAACTACAATGACATGTGGACATGCAGTGGCTTCAGTTGGGGGGAGATGTTGGGTCTAGGAAATGTACCATTTTTATTACCTTTTTCCTTTTTTGACAATATTTGATTCTCCCTTTCCATCCTTTTGATGCCATCTCACTTGTGATCTTGTGATTTTCCTTGAGGTACAAATTTATTTGTATACTATGTTATTTTAACGAATGATGAGGTTATTAAGGGGTTTAGTAACTGTTTAAGACTACTCATGAAGAGTTTGTGTAGAATATCTACTGACAGGTTGAAAAGGTTGGTTTCTATTACTCCTTCACAATCATGATGCTGCTATTCTTGAATGATTATGGTTATTGTTACTCCATTGTTACAGTGTTGCTATTCCTAAATGAGTATGGTTGTCAATTACTCTAGTAGAGATCTTTGATGTCACTCGCATCTAGTCTATGAATGACACTCGCGATAGTGGCATACGCATACCCAAGGGATATATGTGGAAGTTTTGAATCACTCCCTCCACGAGGAACGCAACTTATCTATCACAATGATTCAATGGATCAATGAAAACATTTTAATAGCAATCGGTTGTAACAACTTGAGGAATGTATGGTTTAACATTATCCTAATTATTGTTAGTAACATCTTGAGAATCAGAGATTCTCAAGACTATTCCACTATTTCATTTTCTAATAATATCATTAACATATGTATAAAATGATGGTGTTTCTTGAAAGAAAGGAGGTAGGAAAGAAGGACACTTTGAACATAGTAGTATTCTAACTTCATTGTAACTTTCTTGAGTTTGATAATAGAAGGAGCATGTTGGGTTCTATATATTATTAACATGTATAGCTTGATTTTTTTTAGTAGCTTAGTTAATTCTATGTTGTTAGTTGCTATTATTGTTACTGCATCATTTTCATTATTAATCATTGATGTTACTCTAAACCTCATAAACACTTTGTCATGATTTATAAGTATAAGTGGTTCTTCTATTATATCAGATGTGTCTTTAATTCAGTAGTGTGCATTTCATTTATGCAAGTGTTCCTTTATTTATGTAAGAGTGCTTTTTACAATTGTGTGTATTTTCAATTCAATAGTGTGATTTTATTTACAACAAGAGTGTTTCAAGTAACATTCTTTCAATTTCAGTTGTGTGAGCATATAGACAGCCAATGCTACAAAGAAAACGTTTTCCTACATATACCTTGCATGGTAACCTTGAAATACCAAGACACACCCTAGGTCGACAATTAATGTAAAGGGAAGATTAGTTGTTTTAAAAGACAATTAAAGGCACCAACACAGGGTCATATATTCTTCATCTTCAACTTGTTATATGCCTTCCTTGGGAATTATATTCTTCATCTTCAACTTGTTATATGCCTTCCTTGGGAATTTTTCCTATTACAAGTGTGCTAACACCGAGTCTCCTTCCTGAAACTCCTTCACCTTCTTTTTCAATTTATATCTCTAGTTGTACTGTTGTATGCTTCTTTACAATTGTTTTTGAACTTGTTTTTGCACATATTTCATGTACTAGGAAAATGACTCCACGTTTGTGCTCTTCTGAACCTTCGTTGGTAATATTTCCAAATCAATTACTCCTCACGAGGTCTCCCATTAACAATCTAGAATGAGTTCATTCTAATAGACCTTTTTACATAATTATTGTACACAAACTCAGCTTGTGCCAATACATTCTCCCATTGTCCTGGTCTTTCTGCAACTAAACATCTTAGTAGGTTTCCAAGGATTTTGTTGAACACTTTAGTCTGTCCATCAATCTGTTGATGATATGTAGAATTGAATTGCTATCTAGTATCCAACTTTTTCCATAGTGTCCTCTAGAAATTCCTGACAAATTTACTATCCCTATTATAATTAATACTCCTTGGGAACCCATGCAATCTAATAATATATTTGAATAATAAAATAACTATGTTGGTTGCATCATTAGTCTTTTTACATGGAATAAATGTGCCATTTTTTAGAATCTATCAACAACAACAAAAATAGAATCATTACCTCATTGTGTTCTTGGAAATCCTAACACAAAACCTATACTAATATCCTCCCATGGTGCTTTGGTACATTTAATGGATTATAGAAACCTACGTTTTGGATTATACCCTTCGCATGCTAGCATATTCTGCAATGTTTGAATCATTTCTTCAGATCCCAAGCAAATACTTGCTAGTAATAAATTTTCCTCTATAATGCTTTGATATTTTCAATACAAAAGTGTTAACTTAATCTCCCATTGTGAAGCTCTCGAATATATTTCTCTCGCATTGGTCCTTGTGGTATGCATAACTGATGATTCTTGAAAATGAATCCCTCTTGGATAAAATAATCCAAGTATGAATACTGCTACCACTCCAAGGATCCTTGCTTATTCTCTAGGATTCAACAAAATACGGGTCCTCATCATGTAGTTTCTTCATTTTCTCTAGTCCAAACACTTCCATTTTCATGGTAGACAGCAACATAGTTCTTCTGCTCAATGCATCAATTATTGGGTTTGATTTTCCCAATTCTTGTTTCAACAAAAAGGTGTAACTCTACAATAATTCAACCCATTTCATATCTCTCTGATTTAATTTGGGTGGATATTAATATAAATCAATGCTTGATGATTAATAAACAAAACAAATTCTTTGGGAAGCAAATAATTCCTCCACTTCTTCAACACCTACACAATAACATAGATTTCCTGGTCATAGACCAAATATTTTTTCTTAGCTTCATGTAGATTTTAACTAAAGTAAGCAATATATCTCCCTTCTTGGTTCATTATGCAATCTAGGCACTAGATATGGAGACTTTGTTGAAGAGAAAGGGATTGTGGTAATATAAAAAAGTCACTATTGGAGATATGGTGTATGTCATGCAAAGTTTATCATCGATGGAAAGAAGGATGGGGTTGTTGGAGTCATCATGATGTACATTTCGAGGGAGATTCTCTTTCATGCAAGAAGAATCGAGTGTCCTCATGTGCCCATATGGAATAAGCTGAAGTTGTTTTTCAATAAGGTTAATGAAAGACAAGTTGTGTAGATAGATAAAAAAGAGTTGATCTCTCTAGAATCTATTTCCTTTGACCAGATTGAGGACTATTTAGCTTGAAACAAGGAGCTACAGTTTAGTCACTTGAAATTGGGTGAATGTGGTATAGATTTTCTGAAGAAGGATGGACAACTCATTGAACTCATCCTAATGAATTTGAAGACACCATATGATGTCTTATGCTCCTCCTTTCACCTAAATTGGATGTATCACAAGCAAGAAGGTAAGGATTTCACCTTTGTTGTATTCTTTGATTTGATGATTAAAGACCAACAAATTTTTCTTAAACAAGTGAATATTGGTACCAAACAATAGGCTCACTTTCTCAAAAGAAAGGTCAAGAAAAACTATAAAGAACATGGTTATTTAGATCATCAACCATAATGTATCGAACAACCTACTAAAGAAAAGATTGGAGAGTCATCATCAACATAGAAGGATTGAAAGAATAAAACTTGTGACCGTTATTGTGGAAAAGTGTAACATCCCGTAAAATACCAAAAAAATTAAAATTTTTAAACAGCAATAATTAATGAATTTGTTAATGCGGTACATATAAAAATAGTTAAATCTCTTAACTAAGATAATTAATAAGATGACATGTCGAATGTCTCATAATAAAAATATGATGTAATTGTATTTGCTGTTTCAGATTTAAATGGATGCTAAACTCTTTAACGAAAGACATTTTATGATTGTAACACAAGATTACAAGTTTCAGATCTGTTTAAGTTCTAAAAGTAACTACATGCCGTACACAGGTTTGTATCATTATAATTGTCTTGATAATGTGCTGACAGTTTATTTTGTATGATGACAAAGGGGTCCTACGAGGTACCCTGGGGTTTACTTAGCTACGTTTAGCTAAGGCATTTGAATCTTGTTTCCATGTGCAGAATGCAGGTAAGAAATTCTATGACAAACATGAGTTAAGAGTACATGTATCTTTCAATTCATCGTCAATGTAATATGAAAATGCTAAGTACTTCCTTGCGAAAACAGTTACTGGAGGTATGGATATTTTGGTTCCAATTCTAGTTTACGTGCTGGCTTACAAACTCTTCAGTGTTATCAAATCACGTCATCAATTTGTTTTTACATTACTATAATTCTTATCTATGAAAAAAAATCATCTTAATATGACTATTGTCATTAAGATCAAAATGATGATACCAACATCCAATTGTAACTCTATTTGAAATCTTGTGGAAATAGTGTTTATACTATTTCAAAATGAGCTATCAATATATTTTGCATCGACAGAACTTTAGACTATCCTAAAGTCTCGCATTTATCATTTGATTAACATTACATAGCTAATATATGAAATACATAGTGATTACAATACTTATGCTATGAACTTAGCATTATAGTGTGTATCAACACCACTTAAACTATTCCTATAGTCTCACTCTTCTCAATTGATTCGGCAATGCATTTGATTTAACAATACATAGTTAATATAGTGCTTATGCTATTTAACTAGCATTATAAAGTATATCATCACAACTTAACTATACGTAAATGACTATGCATATGTTATAGAAATGAAATATAAACATTCTATAGTGACTATGCATTCACGCAAATACAATAACATGTGATATTATCATGTTGCCTAAACAATAAACCTTAGGATCTATTATATGATATGATCTATGGATCTAACAATGCAATGATTTCGATGTTGATAGGGTATTAAGTTTGGTACTTGGTATGCTTCCAACTATCGATATCAAGCCCTAGCATTTACGTTGCTCAACTGTGAAGTGAAGTGGAAAACTCGGTTGGATGGTCTCCACGTGATTGAGTTTGTAATAAGCACATTATATTGCTGAGTTATGCCATGCTCTAGCCCTCGGTCTGTTGATTTGGAAACATGGTAGATGTAGCAATCAATGCAGTATAGATTGCAATGGTCGCTCGAATATCAACGTGCCTGACTGACAACTAATCCACCGTTGATCTTCATAAGATCTACGGCTGAGAAAGAAACCCTGGTCTTGCATTGTTAAGTAATGAGAATTAGTTTTCCGGCATTCATTTTCGTGTTTAGTGGTAAGGTAGAAGGGCCGACCGTGTTGCTGCAATGTAGGGTTTAGAGTTTGTTGTGAGGAGGACTCCTTCCTCAGTTTCGAACCTTAGACCTATGAGGTAGACTTTAAAATGTTACAGGCTTATGCTCTTGTGCAATAGAGCCACGATACAGCCATTGTAGTTGTGGATGGTTCTTCTATCAGTTTGTTGAATGTAAATCGAACTGGGGTTCGATTCTCCAATTTTTGAAATGGTATTCTGAGTTTTGAACTCGTGGTTACTGCAAATGCCATCAGGCTTCGTCGTTTTGTTGGTGTGGTGTGTCAATGTTCAGGTGCTTCGTCACTAAGGGTAAGTTTTCATGATAATGACTGTATTACTGTGATACTTACTTTATATCTACGTTTTCTTGTTTCTAATCCTTTGCAGACTGTGACTGGAAGGTATGACTTCATTGGAAGGTTTCTATGCATAAGATTTGGAATGGGAATGCTACAAATACTTCTTGGTAAGCCTCGGCGGTTCTTGAAACCTCATAGGTGCCTTTGGCATGGTTTAGCTGGTGATTACTGTGTGATGAGAGTTGGAAAAATACGACCCTATTGGAGTAATGGCCGAGTGTTAAGTTTTTTTTGAATAATACTGTGAAGAGGATCAACCCTCAGTATTAGTTGTTATTCAGATCTGTAGTGACTTGCTGTGTCGATTGAAAATTATTTCAAACTTGTTTTTGTACTATTGTTTGTTAAGGGAAAGACTTGTGCAGTTTTGGAACCTTGAACTCGTTTTAGTGCTTCTGGTTGATAAGGGATAGACCCTGTGTAATGTTGGAACCTTGAAAGGTCCACAATGTAAAATCTGTCGAAATTTTACTTATAATTTTGAATGTGAAACCAAGAGCCGAGGGTTCACTTACCTCTGTAAGACAATGGCTCATTTTGTATTGAAATGTTTTGTTTTAAATAATGGTTGAGAATCGTTTGTATAATTGGTTGTAGATAGACCTGTACTTCGTTATCATTTTTGGATTTCAAGTTTAAAATAATGATTTGGTAAAGTTTGGTCTTCGTATGTTTTGAAATGGAAATGCCATAAGGTTCAATCTTGTTTCAAAGAGTGAAACCCTACCCTGTAGGTTTTGTTGGAAACCATGCTTGTACTGTGAATTCAAGCCTGAGAACTGGGTCTTGACTTGTGCACGTAATTGTTTTGACACTGTGTATGTTTTCTTGATAGGGTGGTAAGCTATTTGTTAGATATCGTTACTAAAATCGTACTTTCTGCTAAGTGATATTTAGTGTCTTGTTGGTAATCTCGACATGAATAAAAGATGGTATGGTTATATAAAATGTTGGTTAGGGTTTGGATAAACATGTCTGTTATAAGCTCAGAAACAATAACAGTGTTTGCCATGAATGGCTTGATAAGTAATTTATGGAATTGTGTACTAAATAAACATTTAGAATCTAGGGTCTATGATATCTTAGGGTTTTGATGTTTACAATGAAAGTATTTATATCTAAAGATTGAAATCTATATTAATATAGATGTGAAATATAGTGATGAAAATAATAATAATTGTTTACTTATCAATTGTAAGTAACACTCTGTTATAGAGAACAATTTGTAGCTTCTATATATTTCTTAGAATATGAAGTGCTTTAAAACATGGAATTTATAATATTGAAATGCATATTATTACTATCTGAAATAGATGGAATTGAATTGGAAAATATAGATCTGTGAAGAAATAAAATGTGTTTTTCTTTTATTTAAGAAATAGAGGAAATGCTATACTTATGTTTATACTATGTTGTACTATTTCCTGCATTTTAACTTATGATTGAAATGACAGAATTTAACAAGAAAAACTACTATGTTTATCCTTTCATTCAAATGGCATTCTTCCTATCACTCATCTCTATTAATTTTTCTTTTCTGTACTAGAGTACTATACAGATAACCGTATGGGAAAAATACAGAAAAGAATTTAATCATTCTTAAAACAAATCATCTTTAAACCAGAAAATAGAATAGTTTCTTCTATATAACTATAATTAATAATTCTACCATGCAGAAAACATTTAACTATAAACAAAAGTAAGAACAGTAGAACCTGGTTGACTGTAGGAGAAACAAATAGCCCAAGGAACCTGTTCCACCCAACCTATTCCTGAAGACAGCCAAGTTACTTTCCTTAGGACCCCCGAGCCTGTTCACTGAACCACTAGGAAGAAGAGTCTGTAGAAGCCTTAGTTCATCACTTGCAGTAGAATATAGATTATCCAGTCATAAAGACTCAACAGTCAAAGAGACCTGCACCAGCACCTCTGGTTTTCCTTCTCAAAATAACTAGCAGACTCACAATTGCACTCTCACATAGCCTCCCTATTCGAATCTCTCAGTGATCACCTGATACACTTGAGGAAATATTTCTGCAGAAAATATTGTAGGAGCTGCTTGCTCAATTCGAATTTCCTTATCTAGGCTGCCTAGGCCTTTTAGTGGTTAACTGGTCATTAATGAGCTGACTGCTCTCTTCCACCCACCTGAGGGATAATGCCACAAATTTAGGGGTAGTTGTCCCATAACAAACAATTAGTGGTGGAGTGCAAATGCTGCCATATATCCCATGCCTTCTAACAACTTCCATTCCTCCTAGTGGGTTAGTGAACACTCATTTAACAGTTCCCTTGGGTGTTTCTCTCCTATTTTAATTATTAAATACTAATAATTAGTAATTACAATCATTCTTGACCAAACTTGGTCATAATTACAAAACTTTGTAATTATAATTTAACATAAAGTATTTTGCAATAAAATAAATATTCTCAAAATTTGGGTAGGTGACAAAAAGTTGGACATGTTGAGAAAACCTGCTAGAAGAAGATGAAGGACTCAGAAGGAAAGGTCGAGCACCTTGAGGATAGTGCTTTGACTATTCATTTGATCAACCAAACTTTTGAAAACTTCACCTTCTCTGTTAGCACTTCCCATGCATTACATGCACGTACCACTTAGAAAGAATTGATAGTCGATTCTAGTTGTACTCATCATATGGCTAAGTATGCTTCTTTGTTCCCATCCTCAAGTGGAAATCTAGAAAAAATATTTATGGAGTTGATGATTATGCTCTCACCATTGTTTGAAGTGGCGATGTTGAATGCTAGAATGGTTGAATATCCAAATTATATCATGTGCCTAGCTTGACTGCAAATTTATTGTCGATTATTCAACTTACACATACTAGGGAGATTGTTGAATTTTGGTTAGATCGCTTTATCATAAAGGATCTGAGGCTTGGGGAGGGATTTTTATTTGGGATATTTATATCACAAAGACGGACTTTAAAAGATCTGTGATTCTCCCATGGCTGTTTCTTAGATGACTAGACTGACCGGAAGAATTGGACTGATTGCACTCATTGCTCAGACCGACGACAGAATTTGAATTTGGCACGAACAACTTGGACATATGAACTTTTGAAGTTTGAATATTATTGTAACATCCCGAAAATTCACAAAATTTTAAATTTTTTCAATGTAACATGAAATGTTGTACTTGCTTTGAGGAAATGCGTTAAATGTTTATTTGTTGACATGCTGAAATAAAATGTTATGTTGATCATACATATGAATTGTTTTATGATGTGTGTGAAATGAAATTATGTCTACAATAGGATGAAATTGGATGTTTTCTTACCTCAGTTGTACATCCTGGAATACTTATGAATTGTTATCATTGCTCTAAGTATTTATTTGCTATTGTTTATATGCCCTAACCGGTTGTTCTTCTTTTTTATGATGAAGGGGTCCTAAGGGCACCCCCAGGCTTACTTAGCTTATTAGCTAAAGCAATTTGAACGTTCTTGTCGCAGATCACAGGTAAGAGAAAAAGTGTTTCGAAAGTAAATACAGAGATCCTATTTAACATCAGTTAATTTGTCAAGTTGTAAAAAGAGAAAATTAGAATATCTTGCAAATACGTCAGGGTGAGATTCATTACGATTATTTCTTTACTTAAAACTGTAACATGTTGTTTATATAACATTGTAGTCAATTCATTCTACCCTCAGTATTTATGTTATTTTAATGCACAAGTATTTGCTCAATGATGAGTACTGAAAACAATATTAAGTATTGCAAATCCTACTCAAAGAAATTATAATCAGTATTAATGTCTATGGTATGAGGATCAAATCCTATGTTTTAAATATCCTACTTGAAATTTTAAGTCTACCCTATGATCCTAAGCATTATATTTTTAACCCATAATGTAATGGTTATTTTAATGCTAGAGTATGGTCATAGTATGTACCATTATAACATAGTTGCTATGTGCTCTTCCTCTATAGTTTGTACCATTAATACTATAGTGTCTAGTGCATATTTAACATTGATTCTAAACAATAGTATTGATAGGGTCTTTATAGTTTATATACTATGTACCAAGGTGGTCTTCGCATTAACTTAATTGTTATACATAGGATTGGCAATATGTCACCTTAGCTTAGTGTTGATGGAATGTATTCATAACATATTATTTATAAGCCCGCCATCGTGGATGGTCAAGACTCTATCCTAGGGTATGATATGAATTATATGGAATGATTGACCCTGATAAAGTGTGACCCAACTATATTGCAATGATAATGATCGACCTAATAAAAGGTCCAAATGATAACCTTCTGGCTTGGCTGGCAGATCGTCGTACTGGTGGTGGATATGCATATTAAAGTGCATTTAAGCAGTGCTGGTGGAATGCCTGTTGGAATCCACAATGGCTAACTTTCACGTCGAGTTTTCTTGGGTTGTGGTGCTGCATTAACTACCTAGATTTTAATTGTTTCGAAAGCATAACTTGGGTTTTCATTATGCAATGAGTGGTTATGTGAAGAGGCCGACAGCCCTGCGAGGTTTTAGGGTTTGTTAACGGGGTGTGAGGGAACCTCCCAGGTTTCAATATCATGAACTGTGGCTGTGTAACTTGACTCTCAGAGCCGAACCCTTTTGATATAGTTGTTGGTAGTTTGAAATAGTTCCAGGGTTCATGATAGTCTTGTGAATATTTGGACCAGAGGCGGGTTTCCTCGCAAGTAAGTGGTAGTCTTAGAACTGTATATGTTCTTCATTGAGTTTGCTAGTAAGGTGATGGCTCTGGTTCTCGTCAGATGTGGGAGTCTTAGTTTCAGAAGCAAGTTCTAAGGTAAGGTTTCGAATCTAAATCTTCTACTGTCACTTGTAAAATTATTTTCAAAATTCCATAATGCATCTTTTAACCATCAAATGTATTGATGACGGGAACTCCTCATCTACAGGTTGATTTGCTGAAGCTTCGTGGAGGTGTTGCTTAACAATCGGTAAGCCTCAGTGGTTTTCTTGTAGGTTACTCTTGGCAACTGTTGGCCATTGTTTGGGTGTTAGACAAAACTATGGTTTGAGTGTCTGGCTGAGGATTTGGCCATCATTGTAATGTTTTGTGAGCTAAAAGATGGATGTAGGGAGGATGGAATCCTCGACCTACTTTAATGTTAGCCTTGCAGCATTTTCACTATAAATTTATTTGTTGAAATGTAACATATGTTGAAGGGTTTTCACCCTCGGTCATTTAATGAAATGTGAAGGTTCTGGTACTTGTATTTTAATGTTGTTGCATTCGTCGTGTCTGAGATCCATGCTCTAGGACCTGTGTTATTATTTTTCAATGCTTAGTTTAAGAAATGTTTTGTATCGTTAATGGCCAAGAGCTAAAGGCTAATGCCTTTTTTTGTGCATTCAAACCCTGAACTTGTTTGGTTTAGAAGGTAACTTCGAAAGATTTGAGAAGTCGAACTTAAAATTGAAACCTAGTCACGTATGTCTATTTTGTTCCGTTGCAGATGATGGTTACACTAGGATTGTAGACAACTACTTTGATGTTTATACTGAAAATGTTCTGTTGTTTTTAATTTAGGCATTGTATAGGTTATTTGATATCGTGACTGTATTATTCAAATGTTTAGTATGGGCAATGAATTTAGTGTTTAGAAAGATTTAGGGTTTAGCCGTGAGGATGGTTGTGAACTTGATTCAATACTAAGACTGTTTGGTTTTCTTGCTTACTATATAAGGGTTTCAACCCATAATTGTGATGTATGAGAAACATCTTCAAAGTGAATCGAACTCTGTCTTGAGTAATCTAAATTTGTACCAAGGCGATAAACCTTAAATGAACCCTGTCATGGGAATTTTGATGTTTAGGAGAAGTGAAATGTCTTTTGGTTATGAATTCAGTTATGATCCTACTCTGTACTAAGAGATAATTTAAATGTTTTAATGTATAAATGATAAGAGTTTAAATGAAGACTTGTACCTATAAGAAAATCAGAATCTGTCTTTCTATTTCTGAATGATAAGAAAAGTTGATTCAGTTTAAAGAGAACTATATGTGTTTGAGATTTTAGGGACATTCGTCCAAAATAGATGGTGCTTGGGTTTGTTTGATATGTTAAAAATGATGATGTAACAGCTTAGCATCTCTGAACATTAGTGTGTTTTGTTTTATAGCTGTTAAATCTCATAAATATTGATGAATGACTAAAGTAAAGGTTGAATACTATAATGTAAGAAAAGAAATGATAGGAGAGTGTATAGTATTTATCTACTATAAGGAAACAGTTACCATACAACGAAACCCTAGAGTTTGTATGGAATAAGAGATGTTTATTTCTATAGAAATATTATAATGCCTGTATAATAAGAATGTTTTTTTTTTTTTTTCTGAGACTAGACATAAGCTGATTTAAATTGCAGAATATAATAATAAGGGAAATTTCAGGAAAGGCATAACAGAATTAGTCTATTCAATCACTGCATATCATCTATCGATTGTAATTTTCCCTTCCCTGTACTAGAGTACAATACACAAACAATAGGTGGAAAAATATAGGGAAGACATTTGATTCCATCATTTCATATACTCATTCAACAGTGTGCAGAATCATAAAAAAATTAGAAAAATCAAAATTTTACTTTTACATTATCAATATTTAACTAAGGAATACTAACTCAACAGCTACAGAAATAAATTATATCTACTTAGGAAATGAAATAGCATGTAGAACCTGCAACTATAGATAGGGTGAAACTACACCTAAAGAGGCTTGTTCCTCCCAACCTTCTCGAGAAGAAGCAGCCAAAATCACTTGCTCCTTTGGACCCCCGAGGCTGTTTACTGAACCACTAGGTAGAAGACTCTGTGTAGAAGCAAGGCACTCAAGTTGTACTTCCAGCAATCAATAGAGACTTGCAATACACCTCAAAACCTCTACCCTAAGTAGGAAATAACTCTGCTTCTAGCAGAAATGGAACAAACTTACACTACAACTCAAAACATACCTTTCCCTCATCGAATCTCTTGTGTGCATGTAGCAGAATCACAAGGTAAATTTTCTCGTGAGAAAAAGTATGAGCCTCTGCTCAATTCGATGGATTTATAAAGATGCCTAGGTCTTTAGTGGTCAGTTTCCAAATAAATGAGCCTCAAGCTCCAGTCCAATCTTTCAGGGAACTATGACCACAATTCAAGGGAGTTGTCCCATAACAAGAGCTAGTTACTGAGTTCATGATGCTGCCACTTGTCCATTTCCTTCTACCCCAGATTCCTTTCCACCTAGTGGGTCAATAAACACTCTTTCAATAGTCTCTTTGGGTGAGTGTCTCCTATTTTATTTTATTAAATAATAATATTTTGCAATTACAGTCATCCTTGGCCACTTGTCCAAATATAAAACTTTCCAATAAAAGTTAAGATAATGTTTTCTTCAAACATAAAATGTTTCAGCAAAAGGGTTGTGTTACAAACACCCCCACTTAAGCTCAACATCGTCCTCAATGTTGCTTATTCTTCATCAGAGTCTCCCTAGAATAGAACTAGATATGTTTCCCACATGTTACTTTCTAGTTCTTAGGTAGCTTCATCAGGGCTAAGGTGCTTCCATTACACCTTTACCTGCCCTATGGTACGATTTCGGAGCATAATTTCCCTCCTGTCGAGAATACAGTCCGGTTCCACCTAAAAATATCCTTCGGGTTCCACCTGTATGTCATTCCAATTCAACACATCGGTAGCATCGTTCACATACTTCTTTAAAACATAAATGTGAAAAACATTATGGATTCTTAAATTATATGGTAGATCCAACTGATATGAAACAGGTACAATCCTTGATAGGACTTCAAATGGTCCACAGTACCTTGGTGCTAGTTTAGCACAATTCCCAAGCTTAAAAGAACTTTTCTTGGGTTTTACCTTTACAAAGACATGATCTCCAACCTGAAATTCGCTTTCGTTGTCTTTCAGGTCTACATAACTTTTTTGTCTATCTTGTGCAAATTTTAAGTTGCCTTGTACCTGTTTCACACTTATCTCCATCTCTTTTAACAAATCTGGTCCTAACATTAATCTGTCAACACGGTTATCCCAAGAAATAGGAGTACAACATTTCCTTCCATACAAAATCTCAAATGGAATAAGTCTAGCAGATGCTTGATAATGATTATTGTACGCAAATTCAGCTAAATGCAAATAGTCTTCCCACTTAGTTGGTTGATCTTTAACATACATTCTTAACATGTCTTCTAAAATCTGATTAACTCGTTCAGTTTGTTCGTCAGTTTGTGGATGGAAAGAAGTACCAAAATTTAATTTAGTATTTAAACCTTTAAACAATGTTGTTTAGAAATTTCCAGTAAACTTGGAATCTCGATCAGAAATAATTACCTTTGGAATTCCGTGTAAGAGGAAGATTTGCTTCATAAACACATCTGCAATGTTAGCAGCTTTGAAATTAGTCTTAACAGGAATACAATGAGCATATTTACTAAGTTTATCCACAACAACCATGATTGAGTCATTATGTTTCCGATTTTTAGGTAAACCTGTTATAAAATCAATACTTATAATTTCCCCTTTCCATTTCGGAATTGGCAATGGATGCAATAGGCCAGCTGGGTGTTGATGTTCATCCTTAATTGTATGACATTCAAAACACCTAGCTATGTATTTAGCAACTTCATTCTTCATGTTGGGCCAAAAACAATCCTTTCTTAACATAGTTATCATTTTTCGATAACCAGGGTGTCCCGAATAAGGACTTTTATGAACTTCATCCAAAATCAACAGTTTAACTTTTGACACATTAGGTACATAATTTTTTTTATATGTCATTAAACCCTTTTGATTAATGTTTTAATCTGTTATTAAATTTTCAATAAATTTTCAGCAACTTTATCATGCAATTTTTGATAATTTTCAGCTTGCTTAATTCCTTCTTCGATTTAATTTTCCAAATCTGTCTTAAATGTGCTGATTTTTGCCACAAAACTTAATTTTTCATTTCTGCTCAAGGCATCAGCAACTTTTTTTTCTTTACCCTTAATGTGTTGAATTTCAAAATCATACTCACTAAGGAAATCTAGCCACTTAGCTTGCCTTGCGTTAAGATTTGTTTGATCCAACAAGTATTTTAAGCCCCTATTATCTATCATTAGTGTAAACTTTCTTCCAATCAAGTGATGGTGCCACATTTTCAGTGCATGTATCACAGTTGCCAACTCTATATCATAAGTTGCGTAGTTCTTTTCATGGATTTTTAACTTCCTTGACTCATAAGCAATAGCATGACCTTCTTGAGTTAAGACCCCACCAATTCCTTCGTTGCATGCATCAGTGCATACAATGAAGTCTTTGTTAGGATCAACAATTTTTAATATCGGTTTTGTTGTTAATAACTCTTTTAACTTATTAAGACTTTCTTCGCATTTTTTTTATCCCAGATGAATTTCTTCCCTTTCTTCTACAAAGAAGTTATGGGATTTGCAATTCTAGAGAATCCTGCAATAAAATTTCTGTAGTAACTTGTTATTCCCATTAATGACCGTACATCAGTTACGTTTTTAGGGACAGGCCATTCATTAATTGCTTTTATTTTATTTAGGTCGACAGAAATTCCGTCTTTAGATATTATGTGACCTAAGTATTGTATTTTATCTTTATAAAAGTCACATTTACTGAACTTAGCATAAAGCTTATGTTCTCTTAAGACTTGCAAAATTCTTCTTAAGTGTTCGTCGTGCTCTTCTTTAGTTTTTGAATAAATTATAATATCATCGATGAACACAATTACAAACTTATCTAGATACTTATGCAGAACATTATTCATTAAACACATGAAGACTGTTGGTGCGTTAGTTATCCCAAAAGGCATAACTACGAAGTCATAGTGTCCATAACGAGTTCTGAAAGCAGTTTTGAATATGTCTTCATCCTTTATTATAACTTGATGATATCCAAACCTTAAATCCATTTTAGTGAATATCTCTGCTCCGCATACTTGATCAAATAAATCGTCACTGCAGGGCAAGGGGTATCGATTTTTAATAGTCATTTTATTAAGTTGACAGTAATCTATGCACAGTCACAAGGTACCATCCTTCTTTTTAACAAATATAACTGGTCCTCCCTAAGGAGACACACTCGGCCTTATGTATTTCTTATCTATTAATTCTTTCAACTGAGATTTTAGTTCATTTAACTCTAGAGTATTCATTCTGTAAGGAGCCTTTGAGTTTGGTACTACTCCTGGTACTAACTCAATGGTGAAATCAAGTTCCCTTTTCAGAGGTAGTCCTGGAATTTCTTCCAGAAATACGTCAGAAAAGTCCCTAAGAATAGGTATTTCTTCCAGTTTTATCTTATCTTCTTTAGATGAACATTCGTCATTAATAACATTCACATCAAACATTTTATATCCCTTTCTTACAGCTTTTTTTACTTGTAAAGCAGAAATTTGTCTTACAGATGTTTTCCTAGGAATTCCTTTTACTGTTTCAGTATTACCTTCATTATTCAAACAAGTAAAAGATTTTTCATAATAATTAAGTACTACTCTATGTTGTTAAAGCCATTCCATGCCAATTAACACATCATATGACCCTAATGGAAAAACATTCAAATTAACTTGCGTTTTCAGCTGACTCATAAGTACATCACAACATTTGACAAATTCTGTAACCTTTCTTTTAGTGCCTATTGCTAGCTAAACTAACCATGAATTATCAAATTTGTCTACCTTTAACTTGCAACTTTTCACTAAATCAGACGAAATGTAACTCAAACTTGCACCTGGATCTATTAAAATTGAAATATATTTGTTTTGTATCATACCTTCAATCTCGACCGTAGACATTTGATGGTCTGCTTGTTGATTTTCCAGCACTGCATTTATCCTGGGCATTTCTCTTGCTACATCACCAACTGTTGGCTCCCCTTGTATGGTGTGAATGTTGTTTACTATCTTTCTGTTGCGTGGACAGTGAGCTTGAGTATGTGGTCCACCGCAGTCACAACACCTCAAAGGTGGCCTCTGTTTAGCATTTCTGTTGTTGTTATTATTATTGATGTTATTATTATTAGGCACATTCCTTGCAGTAGTAAAATTATGTGGTACATTACCTCTGTAATTATTATTATTTTGAAAATTTATGTTATTGAAATTTTTATTATTTCCAGAATTCTTAAAGTTAAAAGTTTTCTTCTTATGCTCATAGTTACTTGATTTATTATTCCTCCAACTCAATATACCTTCTCTTCTCTTATTCTATTCAAAACAGAAATTACCCTTCCTCATGGCTTCTTCAAGAGTTGAAGGGTTATCGTACTCAATTTTGTCCTTTATTTGGAAGGGTAAACAGCTTATAAACCTTTGTATCTTAGGTTTTTCTTCAGTTAGGTAAGGTACATACCTCGACAAGCTGAGAAATTTGCTACATAACTCCTTCATGGTCATTGAACCCATCTTTAAATCATAAAATTCTTTTGACTTATCTTCGTATTACTGTTCAGACAAAAAAAATTTCTTAAACATGTTCTTAAATGTACTCCATTTTATGTTCTTGTCCTTAAGATTTTTAACTCTTTTGACATCTTTCCACCAAATGTCTGCCCTTCCGATCAGATTGTATATGGCCATCTTAGCTTTTAATTGAGATGAGTAGTTATAAATCTGAAAATACTTCTTCATTCCGGACAGCCATGCCTCAGCTGCCTCTCCCTTTTCATTTTCACCATTAAAAGTTGGAGGTTTTATCTTTTTAAACTCCCCTGAAATTTGATCATAATTTTTACGTCTCTTCTTAGGACCACAGTCACTATCACTGCTATCATGATCAGAATTATATTTTCTGCAATAAGTTCTATCATCAGAAGAAGAAGAAGAAGAAGAAGAAGAGTTACTTTCAGTTTTATAATATTTTGCTTCTTATCTCTGTGTTTGTAGCAGATTGTTCCATATTCAATTCTTGCTTCTGTTTTCTTATCTTTTTCATCTTGATGGTACTTATCCAATAAAATCTGATTTAATTCTTCTTGTGCTCTTAAAATCCTTTCGCTTTCTTCCTTAACACTTTTTATTTCAGTTTTTAAATCCTTAATAGTACGTAATAATTCAGATGATTGATCATTAAGTTCTACGTAGATTTCTTCATTAATATTCTCATGTTCATCATTACAATGTTCGTTATGAGGAGATATTTCCTCTGTTGATTCCTCCGGTATGTCCATACCTGCAATTTAAACGTTAATTTGTTCTATACATAAACAAATTTAAATAAAAGTTAGTAACTAGATTTTATGTTTTCATTTTTTTGTTTTGCGCGCATGAGCCTATTTCAGGCCTAGAGTTTGAACTCGTGCTCTGATACCACATGTAACATCCCAAAAATAGACAAAATTTAAAAAAATTTCAACGTTTATTTGTCGAGATGCTAAAATAAAATGTTATGTTGATCATACATATGTATTGTTTTATGATGTGTGTGAAATGTAATTATGTCTACACCAGGATGAAATTGGATGTTTTCTTACCTCAGTTGTACATCCTGGAATACTTATGAATTGCTATCAATGCTCTAAGTATTTATTTGTTATTGTTTATATGCGCTAACTGGTATGTTCTTCTTTTTGATGATAAAGGGGTCCTAAGGGCACCCCGAGGCTTACTTAGCTTATTAGCTAAAGCAATTTGAACGTTCTTGTCGCATATCATAGGTAAGAGAAAAAGTGTTTCGAAAGTAAATATGGAGATCCTATTTAACATCAGTTAATTTTTCAAGTTGTACAAAGAGAAAAATAGAATATCTTGCAAATACGTTAGGGTGAGATTCATTACGATTATTTCTTCGGTTAAAATTTTGTAACGTGTTATTTATATAACATTGTAGTCATTTCATTATACCCTCAGTATTTATGTTATTTTAATTCACAAGTATTTGCTCGATGATGAGTACTGAAAACAATATTAAGTATTGCAAATCCTACTCAAAAAAATTATAATCAGTATTAATGTCTATGGAACGAGGATCAAATCATATGTATGAAATATCCTACTTGAAATTTTAAGTCTACCCTATGATCCTAAGCATTATATTTTTAACCCATAATGTAATGGTTATTTTAATGCTAGAGTATGGTCATAGTATGTACCATTATAACATATTTTCTATGTGCTCTTCCTCTATAGTTTGTACCATTAATACTATAGTGTCTAGTGCATATTTAACATTGATTCTAAACCATAGTATTGATAGGGTCTTTATAGTTTATATACTATATACCAACATGGTCTTCATATTAACTTAATTGTTATAAGTATGGATTGGCAATATGCCAGCTTAGCTTAGTGTTGATGGAACGTATTCATAGCATATTATTTATAAGCCCGCCATCGTGGATGGTCAAGACTCTATCCTAGGGCATGATACGAATTATATGGAATGATTGACCCTGATAAAGTGTGACCCAACTATATTGCAATGATAATGGTCGACCTAATAAAAGGTCCAAATGATAACCTTGTGGCTTGGCTGGAAGATCGTCGTACTGGTGGTGGATATGCATATTAAAGTACATTTAAGCAGTGCTGGTGGAATGCATCTTGGCATCCATCGTGGCTAACTTTCACATGGATTTTTCTTGGGTTGTGGTGCTGCATTAACTTCCTGGAGTTTAATTGTTTCAAAAGCATAACTTAGGTTTTCATTATGCAGTGAGTGGTTATGTGGAGAGGCCGACAACCCTGCAAGGTTTTAGGGTTTGTTAACGGGATGTGAGGGCACCTCCCAGGTTTTGATATCATGACCTGTGGCTTTGTAACTTGACTCTTAGAGCCGAACCCTTTTGCTACAGTTGTTGGTAGTTTGAAATAGTTCCTGGTTTCATGATAGTCTTGTGAGTATTTGGACCATAGGCGGGTTTCCTTGCAAGTAAGTGGTAGTCTCAGAATTGTATCTGTTCTTCACTGAGTTTGCTAGTAAGGTGATGGATCTGGTTCTCGTCAGACGTGGGCATCTCAGTTTCAGAATCAAGTTCTAAGGTAAGGTTTTGAATCTAAATCTGTTACTTTCACTTGTAAAATTATTTTCAAAATTCCATAATGCATCTTTTAACCATCAAATGTATTTATGGCAGGAACTCCTCGTCTACAGGTTGACTTGTTGAAGCTTCGTGGAGTTGTTTCTTAACAACCGGTAAGCCTCAGTGGTTTTCCTGTAGGTTACTCTTGGCAACTGTTGGTCGTTGTTTGGGTGTTAGCCAAAACAGTGGTTTGGGTGTCTAGCTGAGGGATTTGGCCATTGTTGTAATGTTTTGTGAGCTAAAAGATGGATGTAGGGAGGATGGAATCCTTGACCTACTTGTATGTTATCCTTGCAGCATTTTTACTATAAATTTATTTGTTGAAATGTAAAATCTGTTGAAGGGTTTTAACCCTCGATCGTTTAATGAAATGAGAAGGTTATGGTACTTGTATTTTAATGTTGTTGCATTCGTCGTGTCTGAGATCCATGCTCCAGGACCTGTGTTATTATTTTTCAATTCTTAGTTTAAGAAATGTTTTGTATCGTTAATGGCCGAGAGCCAAAGGCTAATGCCTTGTTTTGCGCATTCAAACCCTGAACTTGTTTGGTTTAGAAGGTAACTTCGAAATATTTGAGAAGTCGAACTTAAAGCTGAAACCTAGTCTCGTATGTCTATTTTGTTCCATTGTAGACGATGGTTACACTAGGATTGTAGACAACTACTTTGATGTTGATACTGAAAATGTTCCTTTGTTTTTAATTTAGGCATTGTACAGGTTATTTGATATTGTGATTGTATTATTCAAATGTTTAGTATGGGCAATGAATTTAGTGTTTAGAAATATTTAGGGTTTATCTGTGAGGCTGGTTGTCAACTTGATTCAATTCTAAGACTATTTGGTTTTCTTGCTTACTGTACAAGGGTTTCAACCCATAATTGTGATGTATGAGAAACATCTTCAAAGTGAATCGAACTCTGTCTTGAGTAATCTAAATTTGTACCAGGGCGATAAACCTTAAATGAACCCTGTCGTGGGAATTTTGATGTTTAGGAGGAGTGAAATGTCTTTTGGTTATGAATTCGGTTATGATCCTACTCTGTACTAAGATATGATTTAAATGTTTTAATGTATAAATGATAAGAGTTTAAATGAAGACTTGTACCTATAAGAAAATCGGACTTTGTCTTTCTATTTCCGAATGATAAGAAACGTTGATTCAGTTTAAGGAGAACTATATGTGTTTGAGATTTTAGGGACATTCGTCCAAAATAAATGGTGCCTGGGTTTGTTTGATATGTTAAAAATGATGAGGTAACAACTTAGCAACTCTGAACATTAGTGTGTTTTGTTTTATAGCTGTTAAATATCATAAATATTGATGAATGACTAAAGTAAAGTTTGAATATTATAATGTAAGAAAAGAATTGATAGGAGAGTGTATAGTATTTATTTACTATAAGGAAATAGTTATCATACAACGAAACCCTAGAGTTTTTACAGAATAAGAGATGTTTATTTCTATAGAAATATTATAATGCTTGTATAATAAAAATGTTGTTATGTTTTTTTGAGACTAGACATAAGATGATTTAAATTGCAGAATATAACAATAAGGAAAATTTCAAGAAAGGCATAACAGAATTAGTCTATTCAATCACTGCATATCATCTATCAATTGTAATTTTCCCTTCCGTGTACTAGAGTACGGTACAAAAATAGTACGTGGAAAAATACAGGGAAGACATTTCATTCTATCATTTCATATACTCATTCAACAGTCTATAGAATCATAAACAAATCAGAAAAGTCAAACATTTACTTCTGAATTATCAATATTTAACTAAGGAATACTAACTCAACAGCTACAGAAATAAATTATATCTACTTAGGAAATGAAATAGAAAGTAGAACCTGCAAGTGTAGATAGGGTGGACAAACACCCAAAGAGGCATGTTCCTCCCAACATTCTCCAGAAGAAGCAGCCATTATCACTTGCTCCTTTGGAGCCCCGATCCTGTTTACTGAACCACTAGGTAGAAGACTCTGTGTAGAAGCAAGGCACTCAGGTTGTACTTCCAGCAATCAATGGAGACTTGCAATACACCTCAAAACCTCTTCCCTAAGAAGGAAATAGCTGTACATCTAGCAAAAATGGAACAGACTTACACTACAACTCAAAACATAGCTTCCCCTCATCGAATCTCTTGTGTGCATGCAGCAGAACCTCAAGGTAAATTTTCTCGTCATAAAAAGTGTGAGCCTTTGCTCAATTCGATGGCTTTATAAAGATGCCTAGGTCTTTAGTGGTCAATTTACAAATAAATGAGCCTCAAGCTCTAGTCCCATCTTTCAGGGAGCTATGACCACAATTCAAGGGAGTTGTCCCATAACAAGAGCTAGTTACTGAGTTCATTATGCTGCCAGTTATCCATTGCCTTATACCCAAGATTCCATTCCACCTAGTGGGTCGGTAAACACTCTTTCAACAGTCTCTTTGGGTGAGTGTCTCCTATTTTATTTTTTAAAATAATTATAATATTGTGCAATTACAGTTATCCTTTGCCACTTGTCCAAATATAAAACCTTACAATAAAAGTTACGATAATGTTTTCTTCAAACATAAAATGTTTCAGCAAAAGGGTTATGTTATAGTTATGGTTACTCATAATATGGTTACTGGTCTCCCAAATACTTTTCCACCTAATGGATTTTGTATAGGATGTGCACTTGGAAAAAATCATCTAGAACCCTTTGTATCAGGGAAAGCATGGCATTCACAAAACTGACTAGAACTTGTTCACAATGATATATATTGCATGAACAAACCTTCATTAGAAGGTATGAAATATATTTTGTCCTTTATTGATGATTTTTCTATATTTATATGTGTATAGTTATTGAAGTATAAAAGTCATGTCTTTGAAATATTCAAGGAATTTAGGGAATTGGCTAAAAGGCAATGTGGTCGACCAATCAAGTGTTTGATATCTTACAATGGTGGGGAATATGTGAGTCGATAGTTTGAAGAGTATTCTTGTAGAATGGAATTTCTTAGTAGAGATATGTCCCTCACAACCCTCAGTGCAATGGAATCACTAAGAGGAAGAATCATACTTTTGTAGAAATGGCCCAATGCCTATTGCAGACCAAATATATTCGAATGAGATTTTGGGAAGAAGTTGCTTATTGTTCAAACTATATCTCGAACCTTGTTTCAACTAGAGAAGTTACTAACATGACTTCAGTCGAAAAGTGGAATGGAAGGAAACCCTTTATTGGACACTTGGGAGCCTTTGGATGTGGTTCTTGGTTGTATATCAATGATAATTGCAAGCATAAATTGGATGCAAAGATTCATGCAGACATCATGATGGGATATTATTATGAATCAAAATCCTATTGTATGTTTGACCCTATCAAACAATAGATAATTTTGAGAAGGAATGTGATATTTGATGAGAAAATTATAGGTAATAAGTTCTTGAATTCCTACTTTGTCCTATTGCATAGAGATCCATTTGATATTCTTAAACAATCTAGATCGACTATACCCTTCTATGGAGTTTTGACTGAACCAACTCATTCTACTCCTAAGACGATTGGTAGTCGGTCTACTGTGACTAGAGATGCCAATACACCGATTCAATCGAGTAACAATCAATGACCATAATCACTACCGACTTATTTACCTCATTGGGCTTGTTTACTGCTTCATTTTGAAGTGGAATAGGAAAGAAGAAAAAGAAAATAAGTTAAATGAAGAACATAACAGAAGTAGAGAAAGTAACAAAAGAGTAGAAGAAGTAGCGGAGGTATAGCGGAAGTAGCAGAAGTAGTGGAAAGCACCAGAAGTTGTGGAAGAAAGGTAACAATTGCAACCGTTTTGGACATGTTTTGGACCCACGACACAAGTATAAAAGGAAGGAGAAGACAAAGAGAAAGAGGAGAAGAGGGAGATACCAAGGAAAGTTCGGAGATAAGAAGATTGGAGCATCAAAAGAGTCAATAGTAGAAAGAGATATCCATATTTGTGATATGGGTTTTGTAATGGGATTTTGGGGTTCTATTATATCCGGTGACATGTAATTCCATGGTGAATGTAAGGCTCGAGGGCATGATACTACCGTTGTAATGAGTATCTTATGATATAATGAAAGAGATTGTTGGCTACCCTTTAAATTTTGTGTTTAATATGTTTTTGTAATGTTTCTGCGCTTATCTCTACGATGGTTTCTTTATTCTTAACAATATTTATTTTGATGGATAAATGATGAATCTAATTAAGTATAGTTATTGTGATATGATGAATGATGCTATAATGTTCATTGTTTTAAAACCCATCGCAACCATACACTTAACTAATTCCTACTCTACGTTGGTCATGGTTGTTCTTCGGGTGAGACCTTCTCCCTTAAGGGGATTGAAAATGCCAACACACTAGACTAAAGTGGTGCCCTTTTGTTGGCCCATGTGAAAGAAACTTGGTCTCCATCTTGCACCAACAAATGATTCTATTGTCGATACTTGGTTCTTAAAGAGGAATCTATTAACTGTATGGCTAAATTGGTGATAACAATTCAAATCTAGGATTGTCGGGAAATGAAGCTTGATGATTTTGTATCCCAAGAAGTTTAACTACAAGGGTGGGATGTAACAAAGTTCAAACAATATATTTTCTATGGGGGGCCACTTCTAGATTAGTATGAAGTATTGTGGGTTGAGCTTCGAGTAAATCTAATGGAGTGGCTGCAGTGTCTCACAAAAGCAACTAAGTATCACAATAGACAAAGGAAAACTATGGTTTGGATTGTAAGAGATATGATCTGATTGAATAATCTATACTCATCCTTGAATATGAATGTTGATTTCTAGGTAGAAATCACTCTATTTGGCTATATTTTGGAATTAGTAACTTAAAATAATTAATCCACATTGAAAGCTAAGAACGAACTCAAGAGAGGCACTTGTGGAAGACTGTTGAAAGAATTTCCCCTGTGGATCGAGACCTTGTTAGTGGAATTTGGATTTCTACCTCTAGACTGGATTAGAATGGAGAAGTAAACCCCTTGCACCTAGTGGGAAAAGTCAGGCTGATGCTACTATGCTGCAGAAGCTAGATCTATAACCAATGGAGGCGATTGATAGTGTGGAAGCCAAGGATGAGTGAGAAGAATGAATAGCATCGATTAAAGAAAAATGGTTAAAGGACCAAAATTAAGAAAATCACAAAGGTGTGCACAAATGGAAGAAAACATAAGGAATGGGGAAAAGAAGCTTGACGATTTTGTAGCCCAAGAAGCTGAACTATGAGCATCGAAAGTAACAAAGTTCAAACAATGTCTTTTCTATGGAGGACCACTTATAGATCAGTACGAATTATTGTGGCTTAAGCTTGCAGTAAATCTAGCAGAGTGGTTTTGGTGACTCACAGAAGCACCTGATTATACCAATAGATAGAGGAAAACTATGGTTTGGACCATAAGAGATATGATCTAGTTGAATAAGAAAGACTCATCCCTCACTAGGGATGTTGATTTCTAGGTAGAAAGCACTCCATTTGGTTATATTTTGTAATTCACAACTAAAAATAATCAATACCCATTAAAATTTGAGGAAAAACTCAATAGAGGTACTTGTGAAAGACTACTGAAAGAATTTCCCATGTGGATCAAGACCTGGTTAGTGGAATTTGGGTTTCTACCTCTATACTGGATTAGAATGGAGGAGTAAACCCCTCCTTCCCAAGGGGAAAAGTTGGGGTGATGCTGCTATGTTGCAAAAGGTAGATCTATCATCAATGGAGGGATTAACAATGCAAAAGCCAAGGTTGAGTGAGCAGAATGAAAATAAACAATTAAAGAAAAATGGTTGAAAGAACAATTAAGAGAAGCACAGAGGAAAACCATGAAACGGGAAGAAAACATTAGGAATGGGGAAAGTAGTGAAGAAAACCAAGAGGAGTTACATTAGATGAAGTGAAGAGAGGAACTAACTAGTGAAAAATTGAGAGAGTGGGGAATGGACATGCCATACAACCTAGTATGAGGAAGTTGGGAGGAAGGAACAAGTGGGAGGTAGGATCATGTAAGGAAGTGATTTATCAAATGCCATAATCAGCCCTGAATGCAAGATAATGTCACCAAGAATTGTCAAGACCTGCATAAAATGCAAGTAGTCTAGAAGGTGAACCCCTTATTGAGCAAGAAACCAGAATGAACGAATTTGTAAGCCCCCTAACTGACCCCTAGGATCCCTTCCAAAATATGGTAACAAGTTCTAAAAATATTGTTTTACACTTTCCATGGTATAGTCAGACGATAAGTAGTAGTAATAGTTCTAAGAGAAGCTCACTAGTAGGAGGAATCAACAATAGTTATCAGTTAAGTAGAAATAGTTTTATTTTGCAACCAAGAACACAAGGGTTTGTTTTAGTAAGTTCTCTAGTAACACCAATGAAAGGGGCACTAGTAGAACTTCCCATAAGATTCATAGAGTTTTGGGGGAATATAGAAGATGATGTAGCTCAACACTGGTTTCTTTGCGAGGCAATACAGAATGCTAGGGCTACCCCGATGTCATCCAAGTTGGTGGAATTTCAGATGAATCTCCAAGGAAGGGAATTATAGTGGTACATGGGACTAGTTGGAAGTAAAGTACCAAATGCACCAGCTCCTACCTTAGTAGAGACCAAGCATCTATTTTTAGATGAATTTGCATGGCCAAAATTGGAAAAATAGGGTGTTATGGAATTAAGAGAAATACAGAAAAGACATGGTGAATATGCATGGGTGTATGCACATAGATCCAAATATGTATTAATAAATCTAACATACCCAATCCACAAGGATCACCACAAAGAATGGTTTATTCAAGGAATTCTTCCTCTCACAAAGATACCCTTATCACAACAAGTAATAGACTCTCCCAAAACTGCCTTGGAGCAAGCAATGAAGATTGAAGTTATGGAAAAATATCTAGAATCAATGGGAATAGGAGGAGGAGTGGAAGCTCCATCATCAACTGGTGAAATAACACAAGTGCATCGCAATATAGGAGAGATAACTGAGAGACTCTGGGAATTAAACGCACCTAAGGAACAATGATAATAGGTATGGTGAAATAGTCTCCATGGAAAATCCATTTCATTACACAAGACAATTGTCATGTCTATAACCTCCAACAGGGTCTCCTAATGACTACTGAAAAATATGTAAGTCATTCAGTCACCACCCACAACTCCGTATTATGTTCTAGAAGTAATTAGAAATACCTAATGCGGACTACTTTGAATTATACTACACGCGGTACTGAGCAGTGTATATCTTTAGATGCCCTTACAGAAAGGTTAGACCCATATATATTCCGAGTAGCAGATCCTATCAGTCCCAAGGGACAAGAGGAGAAGGACGAGTAGTAGGTTTTGGGGCTACAAGAGAAGGAGGCTATGGAGCCGGATGAGGATGCGGTCACATAGGGCCACTACGATGCTACAATTGTAATGAAGTGGGTCATCTGGCACGTGATTGTCCTTTTATTGAAAGACCATGGTGTACCTATTGCCACACCAAAACTCATACAATAGAATAATTCCTTGAGCTCATTACGAAATGGGAGGATCGTGCTATGAGGCCTACCAATTTCATAAACTGTTAACCTCAAGAAGAGTAAATAAAAATAGGTTTTTTGGTCACTTGGGTAGCCGCAAAATCCGATGAGGATCAGAGGCGACCAAACTCCTGAGTGATCCAGAAGGAAACCGTTAAAAAGGCTAAATATGTTTTGGTGCAATAGAAAGAGATATACAAGGAAGATACATACACGTTTGGTAGAACACAAACCACACCATACCAAGAGGGACCAATATCAAATCCGTAGTGACGGCTAGTTAACACCAAAACTGGGGGCAAGAGTCCAAGTACTGATCAAACAAAAGAGTCTTTTTTTATATGGTTTCACTTGCTTAAAGCTATTTTGTAAAATGAGAAAGCTACTTAGAAATTGAAAAGTGTGCTTCACAGTCTGACTGATGTTGTAGACAATGATCAAGAAATACACGCATGGGTCCCAGATCAAAATATCTAGTGGGTGTGACAATGACAAAGAAAGAGAATGGGTTGAGAGTTCCATATAGATGCGCAAGTACATGGTTATGATATAAAAAATGTGATGTTGGAGCTTGGTTTAGATGTGAACATATTACCAAAGAATTCATGGTAAGTAATGGATCCCTCAAATCTTATCTATTCCCCAATTTAGTTGTGGATGGAAAACTAGTAATATATATTCTCCATTGGTTTCCTAGAGAATGCTAAAGTGGATTTAGGTGGTGTCAAGACAAGCACAGGCTTTGAGGTTATCAATATCATGGGAAAAATAGACCTGTATCCAACATTGCTCGGTATTGATTGGGCCTATGAGAACTACGGAATAACTGATCTAAAGAACATAATGATAACTTTTGAGGCAGATGGTATGAAAATTACCAAGCCATTAGATCCACACCAAGGTCTAGGGTACACCGAGACGATTCAGGATAACATGTAATAAGATTTTATTGATGGGATTTATTCTCCGACTGCAGGACAGAGAGAATACTATGTGAATCCAACCACAAAAGGTTCGGTGAGCTGGTGAAGTATTTAATCCTTCGATAGTGATTCCGAGGATGCTTGGCACAACTAGAAAAACAAAGGCCATGAGATCTCATCCAGATGAATATGATTGAACCACATTCACCTCTGAGGATTGGGCAGGAGAAGAGGTAGTCTTGGTGAATTGTTCACAGCCTGATTCTAAGATGGAGTAGAGGTCGAATGACCTTGTTTTCCAACTGATTTGGATGCAGGTTGGGCCTTTACATAACCAACTAAACCATCCATTAGAGGTTTAGTAGAAGGTCAAGAAGGATATTTTGTGGGATGAGGAGCGTTGGGAATCAAATCATACAAGGTTAAATATTGGGAATAAACCAAGTCCAAGTAGTGAGCATGAATGATTGCTTTCTCCTCCATAATAGCGCCTCCCATAGAAAAATCCCTGGAAATGGGTGGAAGAAGTGATTTTGTCAACAAATCAACCAATAATTGATTCTGAATAGGATCCTTAATCAACCTACGTCGCCTTCTCCACTCGTGTATATGATTGGAAATATGAGTGGAGGTGGATTGTTGAAGTGAGTTTAGCAAGTCAGTACCGATCTTGTGTAATGTCCCCTTCTCATTCGAACAACAGGGAAGGAAACATTAACAACATACCGGGCTTTTGGTAAACTTAGCCCCAATATTTTTGCTCATAAAAACTTCATAACAATTAAAAACTTATGTATGCAGATTCAACTCAATAAAACACAGTGGAAATTAAACGTAATAACACACATGAGAACAAACCGAAGATGATTCCATATGCAGGAGTTCAATCCCATTCATATGCTATGCACAGACTTCATTTCAATTTCATTAACATGAAGACTAATCATTCAAATAATACATTGCAGAACCCAGATATATATATACAAATTAAAGTCACGGAGAGCACTTATCTTGCAACGCAATATCCAACGACTGGCTACGTGAGAGCAACGTTCCACCCAACCATATATCTCTGTCCAGCCTGTATTCTTTCAGCTGAGAGATCACCCCCGAGCTGGGCTGTGTATCCACTAAGGAGGAACTAGATGGCTCCCTCACAGTCAGGATTTCACTCAGAAAACCATGCTAAGCCAACACACAGTTGGGTTTTTCAAGCATGCAATGGGAAATGGAGAGGGATGCTAGTCCACTGAGCTCAATCCCAGAGCTAGTACACATCAAGCTAGACTCAAACGACCCCAGCCTCCATTCGAACATCCACACTTGGATTTCTCACAGCTTTGTTCAGCAAATAACCCAAATCCGTCACTGATTTTCTGGGCAATTTAAACTGGGCTTTCCCATGGATTTTGGGGTAGTTATTGCTCCCAAATTCGCCCCAATGTTCCTACCAATGGATCCCCCATTGGATTTCACTGTCCAATACCAAATCGGGACGTTTTTGGCTTCCCAAAACGTGGGTTCTCTCACAGTCGCGATTTCTGGTTTTCTCACTGTTGGGAGCTCGTTTTTGGATGGAGAATGATGTCCCATACTTCCACAGTGGAATGGGGATAAGGATGGAGCAACCCCCAAGATGTAGAGTGACTTGTGGGACAAGTCAAAAGAGCCCATACCTACCCATACGAATTCAGGGCTGCCCATACTCCATTGAAGCCATGGGCTGACATCTCAACCATTCTCTTACAACAGGAATAAATGTCATCTAGAAAGGTCAAATGGGATCTCATAAAGACATATGGCAACCTATGGTTCACTCCCATAGCCCCCTCACCACTCCCTAGTGGATACACATGGCCCCTTCTCATTCGTTGCCTCCATAGCCAGTCTTGGGATTTTATATTGCCTGATGTTTATTTACATCCTATTACGATTTCCATGGCTTAAGAGCACATGGTATCAAAATATCAAATACTTGCCCTTTAAATAAAATTCGGCTTTCACTAGCGGGGCCTTGGCCTTGAGCTCCACGCTAGGAAAACATACATCACATGTACACATTATTTACATTAAAGGCTAATATATCATAAGGGTCGAATTGGGGGTATTACATCTTGTACCTAATTAGTAATTGAAAATGTGTAAGGAATGCCATCGCAAGGGAATTAAAGTTCCGAAAGGAGTCTTGTGGAAGCTAGATATACCATTTTGTTTCCATCCCTGTAAAAGTTCATTGGAAGAGCCTCAAACATATAGAACCATCAATCAATATTGATTTCGATGAACACCAGAGATGGAAAGTCATAGCATGCTTCTTTGGGTTTTCCCTAGGTTTACCATCAAATTTGGGAATGTCCGATGGTAGTTTGGCAAGTATGGGGGGCCTGAAAGGCTCATGCAATATGGGATCCTTAATGAGTCTCAACAGGTCAGGAAAATCCAATGTTTCCATAAAATGAAGCTATCTATTAGGTTGTGGGTATGAATAATATTTATGAGGCATAGGGATTCCCATAGGGCCACACACCAATTGTGGTTTCATATTGAAACCATATGGGCCACCTGGGTAGGGTGGTCCATTAGCTGTTCATAACAATCGGGTAGGGTAAACCGGAATATATATTTGGGTTTGGGGGGTAAGTGGGAGGTAATTGGGTCAATTTCCCCCCACTGGGAGGCTAACAACCTACCATATATTCCCCCCAAGTGGTTGGTTTTTGTTGTCCTCGTGAGACAGGTTTTCTTGCAGCTGAAGCCTGACTACTAGTTATGCTTAAAAGGATGAAAAATTTCATGAGCACCCAAAGAAAATATAAATTTGATCGTGAAGCTCAAAAGAGAAGAATTAGTCCTTCTTGAATCGAATAAAAGGAAATGCAAGTAAAGGGAGGTAGTATTGGCATGAGTGAAAAAATTATCAAATCATGAATCCCATATAGGCTCTAATGCCTCCTTCCTTCTCCTAATAGTGTCACTTGTGTAAATCCTTCAATCCTATCCCAAGTTGTTCTTAAAAGGGTATGTTAGGATATTTAGACACTTAGGAGTTAGTTAAGATCAACATGTGTAATGTATCTGTTAGGTGAAGTGTGTTTCTGTAGTATGCATTTGTAAATATTTAATCCGATGGTCACGATATGTTCTAGACATAGAGTGATCCGACGGCTCAACTTCTCTTAGATCATACCTACCTTTGATCCGTGGCTTAGCACCCGATTGGTCCATGATCTCTATTTAAAGAGCATGGAGGGTCATTTTCTAGTTGATTGATTATGAGAAGCTCATTTGAACTTTCTTTCTTTTGCATAATAAACTGCTCCGTAGAAGTTATTTAGTCGGGGCCGTGGAGTGTTTCCCTCTTGAGGGTTTAAACCACATCAAAACATCAGTGTATCGATCTATGATCTGTTTGTGTGAAGTGGTTTCTCTAGGTGTTCAGTCTTTTGGGAGTACCCTGTGTACCTAAACATGGTATCAGAGCTTTTATGAAGAGTCACTTTCGGTTATGATCTAGATCTTGAACTAGTGTTGCTAAAGCTTGAAATGGTTTCTGGTTCTAGAATTTATGTGCATTTTTGGGCCGTGGGAGGTGTTTCATTGCATCCAGAGCGTCTTTTCCATTGGGAAATAGTTTTCGTTTGATCGAAAATGGTTTCTGGTTGCTTCAGAAACGTGTATTTCATCAGATCTAAAGGTATAATGTTACAATGAAGTTTTTTATTTTTTATATTTTTAAAAATATCTCATATTTTATCAGTTTTTATTATTAGATTTTTTGTTTCGGATTGTTGTCTACCCTGTCTGTGTATGTTCTTTTCCATGCACCTTGTGCGATCTCGGCGAATCAGAAACAGAAAGAGAAAGAGTTTTCTCGGCTGCATATGCTCTTTGCCGTGCACCTTGTGCGATCTCGACAAATCGGAAACAGAGAGAAAACATAAACTTTCTAGGAAAGATAACGAGATATAACCCTAAACATGAAGAATTTTTTTTGTTTTGGTTTATGGTGTGACTTACAGGAAACGAGGCAAGCACGGAAACCGAGAGAGAAGAGTTAAAAAAAAAGCCTCCTTCCTCCTTCCCTTCTTTTACGTACCCTTTAATATTATCTCACTTGGTTCAAAGTTGTTTTATTCCATAATAGGTCTTGAGTTCAAGTCTTATTAGGTTACTTTTAAACAAAGGTGCATGCAATTTATTTTTTAAGTTACTTTATTGTAAAAGTGCATCTCACTTAAATAATAAAAATATATATAAAAAGTGAGTCACTTAAGTTCCTTTTTTGCTGGACTATTTAAAGTAATATCATTGTAAAAGTGAAAATCACTTATTTTACAAAAGTGATTCACTTAAAGCAACTTTCTTGTAAAGTGATTTTCAAAGGTTCATCTTGGGAAGAGGGGGGTTCTTTTTTTTAGCTAGTCATTCTCTATCTGCCACGTCACTATTGGGGACATCTTCAACATTTTCTTTGATCAAGCATAACTTCATCATACAGAGTCCGTTTTCAGTGTCGTTTTTTTTAAACCACCTGTTTTTTCGAGCTCTTCACATCCAGACTATTGTTTTCTATTTTTACAGCCGTTAATTTATAATATGGCCACCCCTTGTGATATCCTACTTACTAGTTCCAACTATTTCTCATGGAAATATCATATGGAGGATGTTCTACGAAGTAGTGGACTTTTCATAATTACCTCAAGGAAAGAAACAGAACCCATCGATGATGATAAGAAAATAAAATGGGCAAATAGATGTGACGAAGCTCGTGGATTGATTGGGATGTCAATCTCTACTGATTTGCGATTCCACATATATGGAATTGATGAACTTGGTACTGCTTGGGACAAGTTGGAAGCTGTGTTTGGTAAACACAATGAAATTCGAGGTCATCAACTCGAAAATGAGTTGATTTATTTAAATCCAAGTGATTTTTCATGCATTCAAGATTATTTATCTAAGTACAAAACTCTTAAACTCTTATGTGAAGAATGCAAGATTAAGAGGGAAGACAAACAATGCATTTATCATATTCTTTCAAAACTTAGACCTGCATATTCTATTTTTGTATCTACATTTTACTCCATGAAAGAATCCTTGAATGCATCTAGCTATCAAGAGCCTAGTCTTGAATCCTTTTGTGATTCCTTGATTAGAGAGCAAGATAAGCCCATCCATCTTGGAATGATTAACAATGCAGATACATCTGGGAAATCCTTATTGTCCCAACATAAAGAAAAGTCCAAGCCTCCCAAGAAACAAAATTTTTGCAATAATAAGTCAAACAAGGGTCCCAAACCCTCTCAGTCAGCTCCTTCTTTAAAAAATGACAAAGGATCCAAGCCAAAAGGAAAGAAGACTAAGCGTGATTGCAACTATTGCGGGAAAGATAATCATGATGAATCTAAGTGTTTCAAGAAGATGGCAGCCTTGGAAGCAGCAATGAAGAAGCACCACATCAGCCTAGATTCACCTTCAGAATCTACCTCTCATGGACATGCACTTTGTGCTTCTGGTTATTTTTATAATGCATCTTCTTCTTCTACTTCAAATGAATGGCTCATTGATTATGGAGCATCTTATCATATGGCTAAGGATCAAGCCATATTTTCTACTATGCATGAATGTAACACCAAACAAATATTTGTTGGTGATGATAGATCTCTAAGTGTTGTAGGATCTGGAACAGTTCCAGTAGATAATGGTCATCTTAGTGATGTACTATGTGTTCCAAGAATTTCCTGCAATTTGTTATCAGTCTATCAAATCACTCATTCTGGTGAAGATAAAACTGTGACATTTACACCTCACCAAGTTGTAATCAAGGATTTTAAAGATCCTCAACATGTCCTAGCTACCGGAATTGTTGATGATATTACCAGGTTGTACAAATTTAACAACTTTGGGTCATCGCCTTTTCCTTTAGTTTTTGTTGCTCATAGTGATAACTTGAGCAAACTTTGGCATGAGCGATTTGGTCACTTAAATTATCGCTCATTGCAACAACTATGTAAATACAATATGGTGTCAGGTCTTCCGATGGTATCTTGCAGGGATGGTGTTTTCTCCAGTTGTATACTCGAAAAACATCATCGGGACAGTTTTGACAAACGTGCCTCTTGGCACGCCTCGGTCCCCTTGGAGCTTGTGCATAGTGACTTGTGTGGTCCTCTTCCATCTGCTTCCTTTTTTGGTTTCAAATATTTCTTAACTTTCATTGATGATTACTCCAGACGCACTTGGGTTTATTTCCTAAAAATTAAGAGCGAAGTATTTAACATGTTCTTGGCCTACAAGGCCCTTGTTAAAAAATAATCTGGTCATCAAATTATTAAGTTAAGATCTGACAATGGAGGAGAATATGTTAACAAAAAGTTCACTACTTTCTGCACTGAACATGGAATCCAACAACAACACATTGTTCCATATACACCACAACAAAATGGTGTAGTTGAATGGAAGAACCACACTTTAAAAGAAATGGCTAATTGTATGATCCAATCTAAGGGACTAAGTCTTCAATTTTGGGCTAAAGCCATAAATTGTGCAAATTACATAGTTAATCTCACCCCCACTAAATCTTTACAAGGTATCACACCAAAATAAGCATGGAGTAAAACCAAAACTGATGTAAGTCACTTCTGCGTGTTTGGTAGTGAAGCATGGGCTCACATTCCGGATGAAAAACAGAAAGCATTGCAGCTTAAAAGTGAAAAGTGCATATTTGTTGGATATTCTGAAGATGTAAAAGGTTATAGACTTATTCAACCACATTCTCATGATATAATCATCAGAAGAGATGTTAAATTTGATGAAAATATCTTGTCCTGTGAGCCTAACTCAGCGATTGTGCCATCTTTGGCCTGCGAGCCTGATTCGGCAATTGTGCCTTCTTCTACTTCCAACTTCCTTGACAGGTTTCCAACTCAAGTTTCTAATGATGACAATGAGGATGAAAATCCACCTCCGTCTTCTTATGTTCCTCCAGTTGCACCAACACAAGTGCTCTTTCGATGGGTCCGTTCAACATGTGAAGCAGCTAGTGATCTTGCCGGTGATCCTAGAGATCAACGTCAGACATGTTCTCAGTTTCAGCGAGTCTCTTCTCTTTTGGCTCGGGCTTTCGAGAATCATGATCCATAAACTTTTGCATAAGCTTCAGGAAATCCAGATTGGGATGCAGCTATGGATGAAGAATATCATTCCTTAATGGCGAAATATACTTGGGATCTTGTACCTCTTCCAAAAGGAAGAAAACTTGTCAGATGTAAATGGATCTATAGAACTAAGTATGCATCAGATGGAAGTGTTGAAATACTTAAGGCAAGGTTAGTTGCCAAAGGTTTTTCACAAGTTGAAGGAAATGACTACAATGAAACCTTTGTTCTTGTCGCAAAAATGAACTCCATCCGCCTTGTTCTTTCCCTTGTAGCCTTACATAACTGGGAAGTTCATCAAATAGATGTCAAGTCTGCATTCTTCCATGGTGATTTAAAGGAGGAAATTTACATGGAATAACCTCCTGGATATGTTCAGAATATGTCTAGCCTTATCTTTCACCTTAAGAAATCTTTATATGGCCTTAAGCAAGCTCCTAGAGCTTGGTATGCCAAAATGGATAACTTTCTCCTTAACACTGATTTTTCTAGATGTCATTCTGACCCCAATGTCTATACTAAGAAAGTAGGAAACCATCTCATCATACTTGTTCTATATGTTGATGACCTTATTCTTACTGGTAGTGACCCTAAGCTTTTAACCCATGTGAAATCCAGTCTTAAGCAAAATTTTGAAATGTTAGACTTAGGACATTTGCATTATTTTCTTGGTCTCCAAGTCCTGCAAACCAAATAAGGAATATTTCTTTCTCAGTCCAAGTATGATTGTGACCTTCTTCGTCGCTTTCACATGGAAGATTGTACACCAGCACCTTCTCCCTTCCAGTCTGGAGTCGAACTTTCTACCACTTGTACTTCACCTGAAGTAGATTCCACCTTGTATCGTCAGCTTGTTGGTAGTCTCTTATACTTGACTCATTCCTATCCTGACCTTTCCTTTGTCGTTGGTCATGTTGCCTGTTATATGCAAACACCTCATGAAAGTCACTGGAAAGAAGCTAAAAGAATACTTTGATATATTTGAGGTACAATTCAGTTTGGGATTCATTACAGTATAGGGGGGAAACCTTTGTTGGTTGATTTCACTGATTCATATTGGGCCGGCGATCCTGATGATCGAAATTCTACTGCAGGTTATGTTTCTAGTCTCGGATCTGGACCTATCACTTGGGCTTGTAAGAAACAACAAGCTCTTTCTCTTTCTTCAGTAGAGGCAGAATATCGAGCCCTAGTTAATGCTAGTCAGGAAGCTTTATGGCTTCGAAAGATCCTTTGAGAGTTTGGATTCGAGCAGCAGCAGCCTACTCCACTTTGGTGTGACAATCAAAGTGCCATCAAGCTCGCCAAAGATCCAGTTCTACATCAACACAGCAAACACATTGAGCTACATATTCACTTCATCAGAAATCTTGTTCATGATCGTGTTCTTGAAGTGCTCTTTTTCCCTATAGATGATCAAGTTGCCAACATCTTCACTAAGTATCTCACAGAAGCGAAGTTTTCTAAACTTCGATCTATGTTAGGAGTTCAGGAATTTGTCATTAAGGGGGGATAGGCTCTAATGCCTCCTTCCTTCTCCTAATAGTGTCACTTTTGTAAATCCTTCAATCCTATCCCAAGTTTTTCTTAAGGGGGGATGTTAGGATATTTAGACACTTAGGAGTTAGCTAAGATCAGCTTGTGTAATATATCCGTTAGGTAAAGTGTGTTTCTTTAGTATGCATTAGTATGCATATGTAAATATTTAATCTGACGGTCACGATATGCTTTAGACATAGAGTGATCAAGTGGCTCAACTTCTCTTAGATCATACCTACCCTTGATACGTGGCTTAACACCTGATTGGTCCATGATCTCTATTTAAAGAGCATGGAGGGTCATTATCTAGTTGATCGATTATGAGAAGCTCATTTGTAACTTTCTTTCTTTTGCATAATAAACTGCTCTGTAGAAGCTTTTTGGCCGGAGTCGTGGAGTGTTTCCCTCTCGAAGGTTTAAACCACGTCAAAACATCGGTGTATCAATCTGTGATCTGTTTGTGCGAAGTGGTTGCTCTAGGTGTTCGGTCTTTTAGGAGTACCCTGTGTACCTAAATATCCCAAACATAATCCTTGAGAACAGCCCTAGGAATTCGCCTATTAACCTCATTGACCATGTTAGATTGATTCGAAATAAGGCAATTAGGGTCATCGAGATAGATTGAATTCACATTGATTAGAGCCTCATAAATTTCTTCGTTATCATCCTGTTTGACAATGGACGGATTAGGAGCAATGTAAGTGGTGTCATCTTTGGATTTGACATAATTTATAGCTTCATCAACTTTATTATAATCAATTTTTCTCACAACGACACTTGGTTCATCATTAACCAACTTAGGATAATCATCATAGATTGCCTACAAATCATTTTGAGGCAAAAATTGACTTCATGATAAAAAAATTTCGTCGATGACATTTTGTAGATGGGAAGATATAGGATCTACTTGATCAATATGATGCATGTCAATTTGTGATGAAGTGTGGATGTCATGATCATCCTCAACAGAAACATGTTTGGTCGCGGATTCATCATTGAGAAAATCACATCCTTCAGGAAGAGATTCAAGATACTTGTCATAAATGGGATGTGAAGCAATTTGAGATATGAAATCATCCTCAGACATGGTCTGACTATCAAAAGGAGGGACTTGAACAATTTCATCATCAAATTGGCATGCATTATCAACAATGTCATCTCTATTTGGACAAGAATTAGATTGGAATAATACCTCAATATTGGAGATAATATGATTGTCAAGAGTAGTATCACCCATTATCACAATCTTTTCATTATAAATGTCATATTTTAAATTATCAAAAACATCACCATGAACATGACGAAAGTTGGATAGTAAGAATGAATCAATATGAGGTAGGATTCGATCATTGATACTAATTTCTTTGGTGATTGCAACCTCTTGATTGAATTGGTAAGTGTCATCAATGAGAGTTTTGGAAAAATTATGATGAGCAGGATGAGAAATTTCCTCCAAGACATAAGGCATTGAATCAAGGATAGGCTCATTAAAGGAATCATCCCTGCTAGCAATTGAAAAAGATGGATCATATTCATTAGTTATATCATGAATTGATGATATGGAAAAGGATTCGTCAATAACATTAGTTGCAATGTCACGCAAGTCGAGAATTTCCTAATCAAAAAGAGGAGGGGTAAAATAAACAATATCATGATAAACTACCTCCTCACAATGATTGTTCCCTTCCATTTGATGATTGTTGAAAGAGAAATTTTCAAGAGAGATTTGATTATTGGATAAGGTGTCATCTTGAAAGTTAGATGACTCGTCTTAAAGTAGGACCTCGTCTCGAAAAAAGACACTAAGTTGCAAATCATAGGTCTCGTCAATAATTGAATATTCACTTTGCAAGTTAGGACGAGGTGAGATGACTTCCTCTTGGGAGGATGAAACCTTCAAGAATTTCTTGGATACAATTTTGAAAATATCACCATCGAAAGGAAAATATTCATCAATAACTTGACTAGGAGGGGTGACTAATTTAGGGACATCAATTGTATTGATGATCATCGTGTGAAGGGGACTTGGAATCTGAGGATAATCATCAAGGAAGGATGCACTTGACAACTCTTCATTCTTATGTTTATCTTCCAAGAATCTATGACAAGCATTTGGATCATGTTATTCACCACAAAAACTACACCAAGGGTTCAATTTGTCAAATTGGGTCCTCAAACGATGAAATAATCCCTCCCATCCCTGGATTGAATGGTAAGGAAATGATCTGAACCAATAGGTGGCATCGTCATAGAGTGTATTAGGAAACATAAAAAAACATCACAGATAGATCATAGATGTGATTATAAATACAATATTCATTAAATTTTAGGGTATGATCATTTGGATCTTGATGAGGAAGGACCATAAGTCAAGGAAGATTCTTATCAAAACACCAGTTCCCATCTTTATGAGGGAAATTTATTTTATTTTAAAAGGCTTGTTAAGTGGTTAATAAAAAAATTTAAAAAACGAAGGCTGTTCTTTTTGTGGATTGAAAATTAAAAAAGGGTATGGTTATTTTTTGAGGTTGTTTTAAAAAGGGAGCGTGAATTTCCTTATGCGAAAAGGCCAAGTGCTTTTAAAATTAAAAATATGAGCCATGGTTGAAAAAGAGAACATAGGACCATAGATTTGAGGATAAAGGAAAACAATAAGGTTGAAAAAGCTATTACCTATGGTTGTTGATGAGCCAGTGGTGCTCTAGAATTTATGGGCAATTCTATGGTGTGCCCATAGCTGAAAAATGAAACCAAATTGATTTGAGGGGGAGTAGATCCCATTGAAGACAAGCATTGAAAAAAAATCTTTGAACAGAGAAAAGTTGGTTGAGTTGTAGCAAACTACCGATATACATTTGAAGAGGAATCTTTAAGAAGTTTAACTTCAAGACAAAGAATACCAGAAAAATAAATAAAGCATAAATGGTCAAGTTATCGCAGAAATACTTGGGACATGTATTGAGAAATCTATTGAAGGAGATGACATTGAATAATAGTTACAAGATGACTGGAACGTCTTTTATTGTCCCCCATATTTCAGGTAAGAATTATGATATTTGGTCATTAAGAATGAAGACTAGGTTGTGTGTTGATGATTTGTGGACTGTAGTATTGAATGGATTTGAAGAACTAGATCAAGAAGTCTTTGAAGCCATGTCAAAAAATCAGAAAGATAATTTCTTAGCATATAAAAAGAATCATCTATGACAACATTGGGTCTCATTCAACAAGCTATGGATGATAGCATTTTTCCTAAAATTGCAGTAGCCAAAACAACTAAAGAGGATTGGAATATTTTGAACATGACTTTTGGTGTAAGGGGGAGTAGTCATTATGGGACATCATTAGTTGTAGAAAATGTTATTGTTATGGAATCTACAGAAGTGGAGAAGGTTGAACAAATTGACAATTGTAAATCCCACAATACAGAGTTACATGTTGATGAAAATGACAAAGAAGCTAACAGCCTCATTGCTGAAGCAGATGCTTGTATAGTTGATAAAGATGCAATCGAGATAGTTGCACAACAACTAGTTAAGGTTGAAGAAGAAACTAACAACAAAGAAGAAGAACTTCTGAAAGAAAATACCATGAGAGAAAAACATTTTCATAACAATTCCATTGTTTGTGAATGTGTAGGTACGAAGAACAATCACTCAACAACTTAGAAGGAAAATGAAGATGATGAAGACTGCATTTTTATTGCAGAATTTGAAAAACTTTTAGTTCAAGATGAATGCATCCAAGATGATGCAAAAGTTGAAGAAAATGATAGCATTTATGATTTTGATGTTGAATTCAAGCTCATTGAAGAATGGCTTGAAAAGCCAAACTATGTTGAAGTGGACTTCAATTAGTTGCAGGTGTCAGAAGTTTAGCTAAAGGAAGCACTAAAGCTGCAACAGAGATAAAAAATCTAAATAATGAATCCATTGTTGATGATGGTCTTGATGCTGAAGTAAAGGCTAAGACAAATCAAGTATTATTTATAAAAGTTGAAGAAGAGCTAGTAGAGAAAAATGAAAAATATTTATTTAATAATCTAACAAATGGTTTCAAGTGTGTAGGTGTTGCTAAAGAAAAGAAGGAAGATCATTCAGTCACATTGCTAGTAAAATTTGATGATGAAAGATCATTCTGTTTCTATTGTTTCTGCTCCTCCTAATCCAACAGTAGCGAGGATCGTTCAATGTTTGGTGTTGATTTCTTGCCTTTACCTCACGGGCGTTTTTCCTACATGCAACTACTCCTTCAATCCTCTACGATCATCACTATCATTTAACGATTGTCGCTATGTACTCCTGCATCCATTTGTCATTGTATCAACCAGTGAGGGGGACACAACATACTCTCGTGCAGTATTATCGAGGCCTCCTCTCATGTTTCAAGACGTTTTTGTGGTGGTGTGTTCTTTCTCTCTTGGCCCAATGGCCTCCTTTTGTCACCTCTACATGCCCATGTACTTTCCAATAGTCTTCTGTAGCTTAGCATTTTTTTTTGTATTCCTTGTTCCTTTGGTTGTGCATTGCCATCTTTTGCAGGCCTACGCATTAAGGTTTTAGCAAAATATATTTTATTATTATTTATTCTCATAAAAGGAATGGCCCATTTCATGCTAAAATGAATTAGTTTCCAGAATAATGGAAAGGGGAGAGGATGCACTTTTTGGGTATAATAGAAGGATGGTGAAGTTTAGGAAAAGATTAATGGCTTAGGGATACAACGAAAATTAAAGGTTTTTTAATTTAAATTTTGATTTTTTGAAAAGGTGATGAGAAGGGAAAGGTAGAAGGGGGTATGACTTAGGAATGGTTTAGGATATGAGTGAAAAGGGGTAAAAAGATTTGAACTTTTCTTTTTTAATTATTAGGATAATAAAAAAAGGGAAGGGAAATAGTAGAAACTTAGGATTTAGGGGAAGGGAAAAAATGATAATATTAGAAGGCTAAAAAAAGAAACAGTGGACATTGGAAAATTTCTACAAAGGAGGGACTTCGGGGGGCATTTTTTGACTTTTTTGGACATGGATGTGAAGATTGAAAACTAGTGTAATCGGCAATTTTATTGATGGGTGCAAACTTGGAAAATTTAGCTGACATGACGCAATATGCATGTAAGTTTCCAAAACTTTGACAGACTGCCAAGAGGGTCAAAATGTGACATTTTTAGCCAAACTAAATATGGGCATTTCCACCGTAATGAGATGGATGCAACCGAATAAAAATCATGAAATGAGAACATGTGTGGTAAGAATTGACAAAACTCCAAGACATGACATGACCATGACATAACAATGCATAAAATGCAACTGTGCAACTCTGTAAAGGGAGTTATATGATGCTAAAAATGGAAAAATAAGATATGGACATGAAAAGCACATCATCCTGGACACAATGGTACATACAGAATGATCAAGTGACAAATTTCACTAGGTTCACCTTTGGCATCATATTCCTCCACTTAGGAACATGTCGATGTTGAGCATCAACATATTCGACCACTCAAGTCAGATCTAGAAATATTTGCACCTTGCCACTTTGTTTAGTTTTGGATGCATTCCATGAGGTCGTCAGCAAATGGATTAGTGTCCAATTCATGAATAATGCCAAAGGTATGTCGTATATATTTCCACAATTCTCATCCTCGCAAAGGAGAAATATTGAAGAGAACGAAGACACCTTTTTAGAAGACACACCGCCACTCAAAACTCTACATGTGCCCCAACCCCAATCTATTAATTCATGCTATGGTTCCTGCTAAACTCCTAAAGGAATCCATGCAGGTTATATCCCCAGGCAAATGTGCTCACACTGGAAAACCATCAAGTTCCACTATCTATTTCTCCACTGCAATAGAACCGCTTGTTGTTCCCCTTTGTCATTTGTTCCTTCATATTCCCTCCATGAAAACCCCAGTCCCTCCACAGTTATTTTGTTAATCCCTAAATGTTGGCAAAATACCCCCTATATTATGGCTCATTACATACTATTGATGTCAGCTTGGGTCTACTAGTGGTAATTTTTATTAGTATTATTATATGTGTTATGTCGACTTGCGTCTATTAGTTGTAATTGTACCTCTTTTTCTCCTATAAATAGGAAGGAGACATTTTCATTTGAATCATCTTGTCTTGTCCGATCTTGTGCACTTACTACATTGTATAAGGAGGGTTTTGTTAAGATTCAATATGCTAAGACAGAAAATATCAGCATTACATTCCATTTCACAACAATAGCTTATACAGGATCACTGAAAGAACAACAAGCACAGCATAAACACAAGAGACACAGATTTATCCTGGGAAACCCTCATGGGGTAGAAAACCCAGCAAAGCTTCCTCAATATAGATGACCAGCAAATACAAAGATCTAAACCATAGACATGAGCTCCTTCTCCTCCATAGCAGATCTCTCCTTCACCTATGCGCCAATCACAAGTGAGTGTAATGTGTGTTAAATGAGGAACACACCTCCTCTATTTATACACAACTCCGACTTGTCTTTTACGCAAGCTAGGTCGGCCCCAACTTAACCACTTTACATAATGTGACAGGGCCAACCCCACTAGGGTGGTCTAATAACCCTTTAACCCACATAACATATACAGGGCCGACCCCCACTAGGGAAGTCTAATAACCCAAGTTACCACATTATCCATGAAGGAATAAAACATCTCCAGATATACAATAAGGTCCCGTCGAAGGAATGAAACATCTCCAAAATAATAAAGTACACAATATAATATTCTTAGAAGTACAATATTTCAACACTCCCCCTTAACGAGAAGGATATTATAACAACATCTGCAGGAGCAAGGAGTCATCAACTACATGATACATCTATAAATCATTGGAATCTTTCTTCATACATCATTAGTAACTCAAACAGTTACTGGAACATCTTCAAGATCTTCAATACTGGAACATCAACATCTTCAGTACTGAGTCTTCATCTTTTAAATCACTCGAACAGCTACAGTAACATCATCATCATCTGGATCACTCGATCAACGGCCTCATTGTAAGGATCTACCGATCAACATCATCATCTGGATCTCTCGATCAACAGCATCACCGTCTAGATCATCATGATCAACAGCATCGTCATCTAGACCATCGTGATCAACAACATCGTCATCTAGACCATCACGATCAACAACATCGTCATCTAGACCATCACAATCAACAACATCATCATCTAGACCATCACGATCAGCAACATCATCATCTAGATCATCATGATCAACAACATCATCATCTAGATCATCACGATCAATAGCATCATCATCTATATCATCATGATCAACAACATCATTATCTAGATTATCACGATCAACAACATCGTCATCTAGATCATCATGATCAACAACATCATCATCTAGATCATCACGATCAATAGCATCATCATCTAGATCATCACGATCAACAAAATAGTCATCTAGATCATCATCATCAACAACATCGTCATCTAGATCATCACAATCAACAGCATCATCATCACAATCAACAATATCATAGCAGCATACCCTGCAATACACATGATCCATTTAAGACACCATGACATGTCTAGGGATGATGCAATCCACTCGTCAACTTAGACAGATTCTAAGGACCTCTTTTTCGAAGACATATGTCTACGGATCAATTCAGGGACCAAAGTCCAGGGATGATGCAATCCCCTCTCGTCCACTAGGGACCACTTCTTAGAGACATATGTCTACGGATCAATTCAGGGGAAGAAGTCTAGGGATGATGCAATCCCCTCTTGTCCACTAGGGACCACTTCTTGGAGACATATGTCTACAGATCAATTCAGGGACCGAAGTCTGGGGATGATGCAATCCCTTCTCGTCCACTAGCGACCACTTCTTGGAGACATATTTCTATGGATCGATTCAGGGATCGAAGTCCTGGGATGATGCAATCCCCATCATGTACATTTTGAACTAGTGGTTCCAGGATGATGCAATCCCCATCATGTACATTTTGAACTAGTGGTTCCGGGATGATGCAATCCCCATCACGTAGATTTTGAACCAAGCATTCAGGGATGATGCAATCCCGATCACAGTGCCATTCCTTTTTCATACTAGATGTGACCTAGATTAAATCTAGGATTTTATCACCTGTGAATGATCACCTGCTGCTGCACTGAGCAGTCCAGGAGAAAACATTACATCATTATAGGACCTGCGAATGATCACCTGCTGCTGCACTGAGCATTCCAAGAGCGAACATTACATCATTCCAGTCAACCAAAGAGCCAGTACTATTTCAACTGGGGTGTGACCTAGATCATATCTAGGATTTACAACCTGTGAATGATCACTTGATAATCCAAGAGTGGACATTACATCATTACAGGTTTTGTGAATGATCACCTACTGCTATGCTGAGCAGTCTAGGAGCGTGCATTACATCATTCACTAACATATTTCTCGAAGACAAGAGTCTACGGATTTGTTCAGGGATCTAAGTCTAGGGATGATACAATCCCTCCTTATCCACGTATACAAAGTCTAAGGACCATGCATCAACCTCATTGTCGTAACCAACAACCTCATCATCAAACTCATCGTCGGAATAGGTAACCTCGTCATCAATACAAGTATCCACATCAATACAGTATCCACATCATCAATATAGTATCCTCATCAATACAGTATCCACATCATTGACACAAGTATCCACATCAATACACTATCCACATTAACGATACAGTATCCTCATCAATACAGTATCCACATCATCAATACAGTATCCTCTTCAATACAACATCCACATCAACAATAGAGTATCCTCATCATTGACCTTACCATCAATATGGGAAATCTCATCATCGACCACATCACTCCCCCTTTCTAGGAGGGTCCTTCTAAACGACACCAAGCTTGTCTCGAAAATACTCAAACTTTTCTCAAGATAGAGGTTTGATCAATACATCAGCAGCTTGTTTGTCAGTGCTCACATACTCAAGCTTGATAGCTCCTTTCTGCACCATATCCCGTATATAAAAATATCGGATCTCTATGTGCTTTGACTTATCATGGAACACTGGATTCTCTGCCATCTTGATACAAATCTAGTTGTCAGTCCAGGGTAATTTTTAAGGGCGAAATTTTGCCAATTGGCTATTTTTCGAGTTTTTTTTCAAAAAATAAATTCTCTATTTGGTCATTTTTAGTCTCTAATATCGCCTATATTTACATAAAATATGTTTTTTTATTATAATATTCGCCAAAATTTACACATTTTAGTAGTAAATTGGATGTTTCATATTTAATATTTGCCTACCAATCTATATACATGCTTTTTTCAATCCAAAATATTCGCCTAGGATACTATACTTAAGTATAATATTAGAATCCTTAAAAAATACCCTGGTTGTCACACAGGATTACAACGAGCTCCATCTCTAAGTCAACCAATCCTGATAACAACTTCCGAAGCCAGATCGCTTCACAACTAGCAGAGCAAGCAGCTATATATTCCACTTCAGCTGTGCTGAGAGTCACACTAGACTGCTTCTTGCTAAACCATGAGATCATGGAAGATCCCAGACAATAACATCCTCCTGATGTGCTCTTCCGGTCTGATACACTTCCTAGTCAATCAACATCTGTGTAGACATACAATCTGAAGTCATGATCTCCAAAAACCAAAGTCTATCGTATCTTTTAGGTACCTCATCACATGCTTTGCAGCTATCAAGCGAACACACTTAGGTTCCACTAGGTATTGACTCAAGGTGTTCACAGCAAAGCATATTTCAAATACATCAATGACCCAATAATCTTTCTGTACAGAGTCATATCCACTAACTTTTATGAGTCATCAGCTAATAACTTCAAGTTGGAATCCATGGGAGTGGTCATGGCTTTACATTCCAACATGTCAAATCTCTTCAAGATTTCCACAGCATACTTTCCCTGGTTGAGAAAGATTCTTCTTGGGCCATGTCGTACTTTCATACCTAGGAAGTAGTGCATCAATCCGAGATCTTTCATCTCAAATTCTGAAGAGAGCTTCTTCTTGCTTTCCATGATCTATTTCTCATTCCCTGTCAGAAATAGATCATCCACATACAGTAATAGTATGACATATTCATCATCCATAACCTTAAGATAAAGGTTAGGATCATCTTTACTTTTGGTAAAGCCCAATCTTATCAGGAAGCTATCAATTCTCCCTATGTGACTGAACATCATTCATACTCTACATTGAGTGATCTTCTGCATATCTATCCATGCCATCTCTCGTTAGATGGGTCTACTGATATGAGCCTCAATATCATTCGAACTTCTTGCATCCATCTAATAGAAGAATGTCATCTGTATATAGACACCATCTTCAACCTTGTAGCAAAGGTTGAAATCCGCATCACCCATGGTGATCATTAAGCTCATCAAATGACTATCGATCCTGGGTACCCGTACAGAGCCTGATTTACACTTCTTCTTCAATTACACCATTAAGAGAATGGTCTTGTCTAGCCACTTGGAGAAAACATCTCATCATGATCCTCTTCCTCTTTCTAAGAGAATCTTCTAGCCACGAGCCTTCTATAGTATGTTTGATTTGTAAGTTTTCTTGTTTGAACATCCATCACTTGTTCTTTGGAACATGTGTTCATCATCCTTCGTGGTTTTTCCTACAAATCAAAGTTAATTACATGATTAGTAATACTTCATAATCATCAAATCATGTTGACATGATAACCTATTATGCATACAGATATGATTCATATAGTTATGCAACTATCTTGACCAATACTTTGGCACAACACTTTTCCATATCCCATATGCATACAGTGGCTATCTAGATGCCTTCCATCTCTACCAGAACATACTATCAAAAGCGTGCACAACTCTCAGCATGTTAGCAAAGAGGTTTCATTCTAGACAAGCAACAATGGAATGTTTTGTCCAACTTACCAATCATATGCATATTAGTAGTATAATGTTCAATGCTATATGAATGTTTACACTCAGCATGATATATTCAAGGAATGCATACAACTATTACGAGCAATATCATTTACTATTCAGAGATTCAAGAAGTAATTCAAATGACAACTTAAATAAGTTTATATTTTATGTTTGTCTGGTTGCCTCCTTCTTGATCTCTATTTTCCCTTCATGATTATATGTCTTTGAACTTCTATCCATCCTGGACCACTATGCATGCTTAAGTGTGCACTAGTGTCATCATCATGATCTCATACATAATCATACATTCATTAGTATAGTCTTAATACTATCAAAACATTATGATTCTAAATAATCTTAAGTATGTATGGTCATGATCATTTCATACATAGGTATACTTACCTAAGATCCTAACAAAGTGGGATTCTAACTTGATATAGGAAAACATACCTGGATTATCATGCTTGGTTATGTCTTAACATACCCAAACAATATCTTCTTTGTTCTCTTCAATGATTTAGAGACCTTGTGCTAGAACCTGCATATCTCATAGGTTAAGCATAGAAGAACAAAGTCATACATACCTCATAAGTAGAGCTTCTATTTGATCAAAGATTATGGATGAGTCTTTGTCTTCATGTCATCATGGTCATACAAATTGATTTGTCTTTCTTGATGTACCTGTATCTTGTTAGCAGACAACATCATCCTCATACAACACCACATGTGCATTAGTACAATCATATAACCATAATCAATTAATGTCTTCTACCATTCACATGCATTCATTATCAAACAGTCATAATTGTACTAACCTCAATAACATGAAGACAAACATATCATAAACTTAACCATGAAAAGATTTCAACACATACCTATATCTCCACAAGTCATACCTATCAGGATTTCTTTTAACCCAATCCACTTTGATTTGCTGAAGCTGGATCTGGAGCTAGATTAGGGTTTGTTAGAGAAACCCTAAAAATTCAAACTTTGAATTTCAAACTTCTGAATGGATGGAAAGATGTGGCTTGCTGAGCTGATCAAATTGGTATACTTCAATTTTGAAAACTGCAAAATTTGACCCCTCAAAATTGCCTTTGAAACTTCAGGATTCACTAGACAGGACCCCGAACTAGGGTTTGATAAAGCCCACCCTTCTTCCCAACTAAAATGTTCGATCCAAAGCTCTAAAATTTGATTTTTCTGAGGATCTTCCAGCCGTGGACTCCAATTCCAAAAATTCTAACTTTCTTTGAAGCCCTAAATTCCCGCAACAGTGATAAGCCAAGAATGAAGGTGCTCAGAAAACAATTATGTCTTGACAGATATATGCACCTGATTGTTTATGGTGCATCTCTAAAATTATGAATCCACAGGTTCTGAAACTGCTACCTATGGTATCCTGACCTGTCATCTTTCCAACCCCACAGGTCTGACCTCAATTGGATTTTCCAAGAGAGAGTTATTCCAAGTGTCGCAACGTGACCGGTTTATGGGATAAAACAGGAGAGCGAACTTGTATGGCATGCCACGTGTCACTAGTTCAACTTCGGTCTATGAAACACTTACCTAAGAAACTGCAGTTTGTTCTCTACCTATCATTTTTTATGAAATTTGATTTGGAGCTTCCTATCCCAAGTTGTGACCTTTTTTCCTAGGTCACCTATTTACGACTCAGATCTGGAAGAGGCAGAAACCCTAACTTGTACTGATCATAAATCACAAAGTACAACGAATTAGAGGCTTTCCTTTGGAAAAAAGGTACAAGGGGATGTAATATAATACTTGTAAAGGTTTCAGATCCTGAAACTTCTCCAAAATATATTTATAGGGAAATTTCCACGATGACTGGTTTTTGCTATACAAAACCCTGACCTTCAAATTGTGGCAAGTGAAGCAAGTGTCGTAAGTGCCATACATTGCCTTCCTTCAGGCTAGCTGTGATACCATGTTAAGATTCAATATGCTAAGACAGAAAATATCATCATTACATTCCATTTCACAACAATAGCATATATAGGATCACTAAAAGAACAACAAGCATGGCATAAACACAAGAGACACAGATTTATCCCGGGAAACCCTCATGAGGTAGAAAACCCAGCAAAGCTTCCTCAATATAGATGACCAAAAAATACAAAGATGTAAACCATAGACATAATCTCCTTCTCCTCCATAGCATATATCTCCCTCACCTATGCACCAATCACAAGTAAGTGTAATGTGTGTTAAATGAGGAACACACCTCCTCTATTTATACACAACTCCGACTTGTCTTTTACACAAGCTAGGTCGGCCCCAACTTAACCACTTTACATAATGTGACAGGGCCGACCCCACTAGGGTGGTCTAATAACCCTTTAACCCACATAACACATACAAGGCTGACCCCCACTAGGGAAGTCTAATAACCCAAGTTACCATATTATCCATGGAGGAATATAACATCTCCGGATATACAATAAGGTCCCATCGGAGGAATGAAACGTCTTTAGAATAATAAAGTACAGAGTATATTATTCTTATAAGTTCCAATATTTCAACAAGTTTTCCCTCAAAGAGGCTTTCTATTCATCTATTTTCTTCATTAAAGGTGTGCAATACTCTTTCTAGTCTATTTATGCTCTTTTCATGTTGTTTTTGGAAATTTGTTGCTTAATATTTGGTATTAGAGCTTGGACGCCTCCAATACAAGAAATCTTGGAATTTTCGCTATAATTGTTCTTATACAAAGGGTTAGACAAAACAAATCGGAACCCATATAAAAAACATGAAAAGATTTCGGACTCAAAAGGGATGAAATTTCAAGGTTACCTCAGTTGAAAGTTTGTCTAGCAAATCAGTCTTTAAATCAGGGTTGAAAAAATGTACTTCATTTTAAATTTGAATAACTTTTAGTAGAAGGATCTATTTAAGGTGAACCAAAGGTGTGAGATCTATTATATTGTTCAAAATGCCTCCAAAAGGTAGTGGAAAAACTCACACTCCACTCAAACCACCAAAGGATTCATCCATGACCTATGATGAAAGTGAAGACATATCTTTTAGGGTATCCAAGTTGGAAGATATGATGAACGGGACTATGAAAATGGTTGATTCAGTTAACTTGGAAAATAAGATGGCTAGTAAAGATGATCTCAAGGGGATGGCTAGAAAAGAGGATCTAGAAGATTTGGAGATACTACTAAATGAATAAGACTTAAATTTCCTATGCATTTGTCTACTCGACAAGATGATAAGGAGGAAAATGGGGACTTATTCCAGTCATGTATTGAGAAATTGAAAAATATTTAGAGAATAAGAGGTTTAAGTCCCCAAAATCTGATTATATACTGCATCACCATAGATTCAACTCAGGTCCAAAGAACTACTGTATTCCCAATATTGACATGAGAAAGTTTGATGGCAATGATCCAATAACAAGGATATTCCAGATGGAGCAATTCTTTGATCTCCACCAAGTGCCAAATTTGCAAAAGGTAACTATTGCATCGTTATATTTAGAGCTTGATCAATTTGTATGGTACCAATGGCTTTGTGACCGTAAAAAGGACCCTATTATCCCTTGTTCTATGTTGAAAAAAGAATTTATTGCACACTACAACGCTATTAATAGCAACACTTTGTTTAGTCATTTGATAAATCTCAAACAAAAAGGTCTAGTTACAAAGCACATCAAGCTATTTCAGAAGTTAAGTATTAGAGTGAAGAATATTTCAGAAGATAATTTGTTGGATCTCTTTATGGGCACTTTAAAGGAGAATATTCAACATGAGATACGGATCCTTGAACCTAAATCATTGGAGAATGCTTTTAGTTTGGAAAGGAAAATTGAAAGTAAAAATATGTCAATGACTACTAGAAGGACCGCCTCCAACACATATAGAGAAAAAAATGTTCATTATTATAACCCACCTCAAAGTTTGACACCTAAAAAATTGGATGAAAGAAGAGAAAAAGTTCTATGCTTTAATTGTGACATCAAGTATTGTAAGGTACATAAGTTTGTGAGAAGAAATTGTTCTGCATAGATTGTGAAGAGGGAGAAGAAGAATAAAAAGAACAAGAACCATCTCAAGCTGAAGAAATAGAAGCGATTACTTTTGAAGAGATTACTCCCGCCATATCCTATCATGCATTGGATGGAATTAGCACTCCTCAAAATCTTAATATCGAAGGATATATCAAAAATAAAAGGTAATGGTGTTGATTTATTATGGTAGTACTCATAATTTCATTCACTCTAAAATAGCCAAATCTCTTAATTGCTTTGTATATCCAGCACGAGAGTTTCAAGTAATGATTACAGATGGAGGAACTATCAATTGCTAAGGGAAATTCCATGATATCAATCCTATCATGTGGAAATATTTATTGAATAGTCCAATGAATTCTATCTCAATGGGTGGTGTTGATGTTGTCTTAGGGGTTCAATGGTTACAATCATTGGGAACAATGGATTTTAATTTTCAAGAACTTTTAATGAAATTTTCTTAGGAAGGAAAATAATTTGAATTAAGGGGTATCACAGGGAAGCCAATCAAGGTGATAATCTCTAATGGAATGATAAAAATGTTGAAAAAGGGACATCAAGGTGTAATTGCACAATTATGCTCAGTAAATGTTCAAACATATGAAACTCCTATTTCCCTAGATCTCTAAAGGTTCATTGATAAGCACTCCAAGCTATTTGAAGATATTCCAAAAGGTCCTCCACCTACTAGATATTTTGATCATGCTATTCACTTAATTCCAGGAAGTGTTCCTCCTGACATCAAACCTTATAGATACCCCTATGCCCAGAAGAGTGAAATTGAGTGCACGATTGAAGAAATGTTAGAGACTAACATAACTAGGCCTAGATAAAGTTCTTACTCTGCACTAGTGGTAATGGTACACAAGAAAGAGGAATCACATCATTTTTATCCAGATTATAGAGAGCTCAACAAGATCACCATTAAAGATAAGTTTCCCATTCCCGTCATTGATGAATTGTTAGATGAAATAAATGGAGAAATTTACTACACAAAGTTGGATCTCCATTCAGGGTATCATAAGATTAGAATGAAAGAAGAAGACATCCCAAAAGTAGCATTCAGAACTGATGAAGGTCATTATGAATTTCTAGTCATGCCTTTTGGACTTATGAATGCACCTTCCACATTTCAAGGTTTGATGAATTCCATTTTCAATCCCTTCCTTAGAAAATTTGTATTAGTATTTTTTGATGATATACTCATCTATAGCAAGTCTTGGGAAGAACATTGTCAACATGGCGATAGGGTTCTACTACTACTAAAGGAACAACACCTATATGTAAAACCTTCTAAATGTTTCTTTGGGGTAAAAGAGGTAGAGTATTTGGGTCATATTATATCTCATGAAGGTTTCAAGGAAGACCCTAACAAAATTAAATCTATGATGGACTAGATGATTCTCAAAACCTTGAAGAATATTAGAGGATTCTTAGGTTTGACAGGGTACTACTGCAAGTTTGTTCGAAACTATGGCAGAATAGAAGCACCTCTGACAAAATTATTGAAGAAGGAAGCATTTTCATGGACTCTAGAGGAAACTAAAGCATTTGAACAACTTGAAGAGGAAATGTGCAAATATCATGTTTTGACCACACTAGACTTCACAAAAACCTTCATTGTGGAATGTGATGCCTCGGGAAATGGAATCGGTGCAGTTATAATGCAAGAAGGATGGCCCCTTGCTCTTGAAAGTCAACCAATCAAGGGAAAGATATTACAGAAACCAATTTTTGAGAAGGAAATGATGGAAACACTACACACACTTAAGGAATGGAATCCTTACCTAATAGGTAGGAAACTCAAGGTAAAAATAGATCATGATAGTCTTAAATACTTCTTGGAACATAGACTATCTTCAAAAGAACAACACAAATGGATAATGAAGATGTTGGGATATTAATTTAAAATCATCTATAAAAAAGGGAGCCAGAATGTGGTGGAAGATGCACTCTCTAGAAAAAAAATGAGGATGTGGAGGCATTACTTTATGCAATTTCTATTATACAACTTGATTGGGTAGTAGTACCAAGGGAAGAATGGAAGAATAACCTATCTGTGTGGACACTCATTCAAAAGCTACAAAAGGATACCGGTGTTTCAAATACTTTTGTGTGGAAGAATGATTCACTATGGTATTTAAGGATTGCTTATATATATGTAAGAAATCTCAACTCAAACTAAAGATCCTTTTGGAATTACACACCTCTCCTATAGGTGGGCACTTAGGATTCCTAAAAATGTACCACGGGGTCAAGAAGGAATTTTTTTGGGAAGGTCTTAAATATGATGTTCAAAATTTTGTGGCAGAATGTTTGGTTTTCCAACAAAATAAGGTTGAAACAATTAATACATTGGGTCTTTTACAACCATTAGAAATACCTTGCTAGTGTTGGAAGGAAGTCTCAATGGATTTTATCACAAGTCTACCCAAGTCAGAAGGGATCACAAAGTATGCACACTTGTGTGCACTCTCTCACCCATTTAATGCAAGTACAGTTGCTGCAACCTTCATGGAATCAATTCAAAAGTTACATGGGAACCAAAATATTTTTGTAAGTGATAGAAATCCAATCTTCAGTGGAAAATTTTGGATTGAATTATTTTCTTGTTTGGGTACCCAATTGGCTCACGGTTCTTCTTATCATCCTCAAACTGATGGGAAAATTGAGATAGTGAACAAATGTTTGGAATGGTATATTCCCTACTTTGCATCTGATAAACAAACATAGTGGGTGAAATGGTTATCTTTGGAAGAATGGTGGTACGATACTCCTTCCATACGTCATCAAAAGTGTCTCCATTTACGGCAATTTATGGGTACCATTGTTAGGAACCCATGTCTTTACTTTGTTAGTATGTTGTTATTGGACGCATATGCTTTGTAAGTCGTCCCATAGTAATTGTTGATCAATAGTTTGTGTTATTGTTGTTGGCGCATATGCTTTGTAAGTCGCCCGTAGTATTGTTGATCCATAGTTTGTAACGGCCCATGGTTTCGACCCATAGTATTGGCGCCTAGAATTAGTATATAAGTGTGTGTTGAGACCTATGAAGGCAGCGTGAAGTTATTTGTATTGAGCTTGCTCAAAGGAGGTTGCCCCCTCGAAGTGGCCCGTGATCAATACAAAAGTGATTCTGAGTTCTGTCATTTCTGCTATTTCGCGCATTCTTGTTAATTAATTGTTGCAGGTGCCTCACATCTGGTATCAGAGCACTTTCTTGGGCTCGCTGGGTGAAATTTCTGCCAAAATTTTTTTTCGCATCTGTTGCAGGTTCGGATTTGGGAATAATCCCTATCCGCTTAACTGTGGGAAGTACTTGGGCATAAGCCCTAAAACTCATTGTGAGGAGTACCACAGGAACCCCGAAGTAGCTGGCCCATTGAGAGGACCTGCCGGCGAAAAGGGCAACGACCCCTACCTGATTGACTAGTTCCCACCCGTGAGGTAAACCAAGAGCTGTCGTTTGTGGCAAAGCGGTTATCAGTTTTACCTGAGCCGTGGAGTGAGGGGTACTGCCCCAATACGCAAGCCGTCAGACAGCATTGGTGGCCGAGTGAAAACCCTGAACTGTTAGGAAGCCGCACATACCTGGGGTCCATATCTACTTTCAGTTGAACTATTGTCAATCACTGCTGCGCCGTTTCAGACTCATTTTGCAAGCCGTTCCAGATCCAGCAGGTCGGCGTTGTTCCAGATTCCTTCTGAGCCGTAGCCGCTCCAGTCTGTAAAAAAAAAAAAAAAAAAAAAAAAAAAATCAGTTTTTTCTCCATATCTCCCTTGTTTTACCTCTGTTTCCCTTGAAATTTTCAGGGAACCCCTGTCATTCCATTCTGCATAATTCATCCCTGAGGACCCTATCCTCAGTTCCCCTTCCTACAGCCGGAAATCCCACATTTGTCTATTTTTAGGGTTTGCCATAACTTCCTCAGATTTCACCCAATCACCTTCAATTTTTACCACAGAGTTCCTTTCTGAATTCTGCTTCTTTGTTCCCTTTTGCCAATTTTTCCCATCCTTTCACCCCGCTGCTGAAATCCTCATTTTCACTTCCCTGTCTATCCAACAATGTCCAAAAAACGAGTCAAACCCCAATTACCCTTCTGAATTTTTCCCAAATCCAAATTTTCCTTTACTGAAGTAGTTCCTGTTTTTGTTTTCCTACCCAATCAAAAAAAAAAAAAAAAAAAAAAAAAAAAATCCCTGGTTATGGTTGTCACCCGTGCAGGAGCAAAAACCATGGAGGAAGCCCTTGCAGCCATTCAAGCCAAACTCCAGGATCTGGATGAAAAATTTCTTGGTCTCCATCTTGAGCATTCAGCTATGAACAACAAACGGCAGTCCGAGTCTTCAGTAGACAATGGGTTCTCTTCTTCCAGCAATTTCCGTGGTCCAAAGCTTGATTTTCCTCACTTCAATGGTACCGATCCAACTGGGTGGATCTATCGTGCAGAACAATATTTCAGTCTGCATAATACGTTTGATGTCAACAAAGTTCCGTTGGCATCCTTTCATTTGGAACAGGAAGCTCTTCAGTGGTACCGTTGGTACATCAAGGCTCATCCAGAGCCCAACTGGCCAAACTTTTGCCAGCTCCTTCTGCAACGATTTGGTCCTAGTGCTTTTGATGACTTCACAGGAGCCCTCACTAAACTTCGCCAGACCGGCACTGTGAGAGAGTATCAAACCGATTTTGAGAATCTAGCCAACCACACCGAAGGATTGTCTGATGAATTTTACCGGAGTTGTTTTATCAGTGGTCTAAAGGATGCCATCCGCTCCGAGGTCAAAATGTTCTGCCCCAACACAATGATGGAAGCACTCGGGTTGGCTAAATTGGCAGAAGACAAGATTGCAGCCCAACAACGCTCCAAGCCCACTTTTGTTCCCTTCAGAAATATGGGGTCTCAGCGACCTCCTATACCGCAGGCTCCTCGACCGACTCCTATCAAGCGTTTGTCAGAAACAGAGATGCAAGCACGCAGAGAAAAGAGTCTTTGCTATAATTGTGATGAGAAATTCACTCGGGGACATCGATGTGTTCAGCAAAAACTATATCTCCTGGATGTGGAGTCTCCGCCTGCCTCTGAAATGGGTGACGAAGATCCAGAAACACTGGATGCTCCGGTCGACATTCAGGAACCGCCTATTGACCCTCCGTCTCAGGATGACCAGCCAGAGATATCTCTCCATGCTTTAGCTGGAATCACCACCCCCCAAACAATGCGGGTCAGGGGTTACTTCAAGAAGCTTCCTCTTACAATCCTCATTGATTCTGGTAGCACTCATAATTTCATCGACCCTCGGATCGCCAAACAAGCTGATTGTTTTATCCATCCTTGCTCCAACTTTGAAGTCATGATTGCCAATGGGGGCACCTTACCTTGCAAAGGGAAGTGTCGAAATGTGCGTATCTCTATGGGAGATTATATCCTGCGGTCTGACATGTTTGCCTTGCCCTTAGGCGGATGTGATGTGGTTTTGGGCGCTCAATGGCTACGCACACTCGACCCTATCTTATGGGATTTTGCTGAACTTTGGATGCAGTTTTCCCTCAATGGACACAAACACACATTGACAGGATTACAACCAGGTTCTCTCAGCATCATCAGTTCACATCGCATGGAGAAACTCCTCAAGAAGAGTTCACATGGTGTCATCGCTCAGATCAGTTCCATCCAGATGCAACCATCCGCGGTCTCCACTACTCCTTTGGATCTACAACAAATTCTGAATCGATATACAGGTGTCTTTGCTGAACCAGTGGGATTACCACCTTCCAGGCCAGAAGACCATCGTATTCAGCTCCTTCCTGGCAGCGTTCCTCCCAACATCAGGCCCTATCGCTACCCATTTCACCAAAAAACAGAGATTGAAATGCTCGTGCGGGACTTATTGAAGCAAGGTATTATTCGCCCAAGCACTAGTTCCTTTTCTTCTCCAGTTATTCTTGTCCGCAAAAAAGATGGGTCATGGCGCCTCTGCATTGACTTTCGAGCACTTAATCACCTCACCATCAAGGATAAGTTTCCAATTCCTGTTGTTGATGAGCTTCTTGATGAGCTTCATGGGGCTCACTTTTTCTCCAAGTTGGATCTTCGTTCTGGGTATCATCAAATTCGAGTTCATGAGGAGGATATTCCTAAAACAGCTTTCCGCACACATGATGGCCATTATGAGTTTTTGGTCATGCCCTTTGGCCTCACTAATGCTCCTTCCACATTCCAGGCCTTAATGAATAAAATATTTCGACCCTACTTGCGGAAATTCATTCTGGTATTCTTTGATGATATCCTCATCTACAGTAAAACATGGGATGAACATCTCCAGCATCTGGATCTTGTCATGCAACTTTTCTCTGACCATCATCTCCATGCCAAGAAGTCTAAATGTGTTTTTGGACAAAAGGAAGTTGAGTATCTCGGGCACATTATATCAGCACAAGGGGTTCGCGTGGATCCTGCCAAAATCGATGCCATGAACAATTGGCCACATCCTCAGACACTCAAGAGCCTTCGTGGTTTTTTGGGGTTGACTGGCTACTACCGCAAGTTTGTCAAGGATTATGGGAAGATTGCAGCTCCATTAACTGCCCTATTGAAAAAAGATGCTTTTACATGGACACCTCCTGCTCAGTGTGCATTTGACAAACTAAAACAAGCTATGTGTACTACACCTGTGCTAGCTATGCCCGATTTTTCCAAGCCCTTCACGATTGAGAGTGATGCTTGCGGCAATGGACTTGGTGCTGTTCTCCTTCAAGATGAACACCCCATTGCATTCACCAGCAAAGCCCTTTCCGGTAAGAATTTAGCTGCCTCTACCTATGAGAAGGAAATGATGGCTATTTTGCATGCAGTACAGAAGTGGCGTCCATACCTATTAGGGAATCATTTCTGCATCAAGACTGATCACCAGAGTTTGAAATATTTCTTGGACCAGCGTGTCTCCTCCCCGGCACAACAGAAATGGGTTAGCAAACTCATGGGTTATGACTATGAGATCACTTACAAGAAGGGTAAAGACAATATTGTGGCAGATGCTCTTTCTCGTACATTTGATACCCAAGGTTCTCTTTCAGCTATCTCTATGCCTGTTCCAAATTGGTTGCAATCTGTTCAACAGGGTTATGTCAATGACTCTTCCTTATCTCAGATCATCCAGCGCTTGACCAACAATCCTTCTGCGGTCCCACATTACTCTTGGGATGGTGCTTCTCTGCGATACAAGGGTCGTCTGGTGCTTCCCCAGAGCACAGATCTTCAACAGGCTGTCTTCTATGAACTCCATGCTTCTCCATCAGCCGGGCACTCTGGGTTCCTCAAAACATATGAACGAGCACGGCGTAACTTCTTTTGGCAAGGCATGAAAAGAACAATTCAACAGATGGTGGCCGAATGTGATACCTGCCAGCGCAATAAGGGTGAAACAACACTCCTTCCAGGATTGCTTGAACCCTTGCCCATACCTACACGGATTTGGACAGATATTTCTATGGATTTCATCGAAGGGCTCCCTAAATCTAGCGGAAAGACAGTGATTCTCGTTGTGGTTTATCGTCTCTCCAAATATAGTCATTTTTGTGCTCTCATCCATCCCTATACAGCCTCCTCCGTCGCTCAAATTTTTATGGACCAGATCTTTCGTCTTCATGGCATCCCTTCTTCCATTGTCTCGGATCGTGATGCGACTTTCACTAGTCATTTTTGGACAGAACTATTTCGTCACACTGGCACCAAACTGAAGATGAGTTCAGGGTATCACCCACAAACAGATGGTCAGACTGAAATTGTTAATAAATGCTTGGAAACTTATCTTCGTTGCTTCACCTCGGAACAACAACATCAGTGGGAAAAGTGGCTTCCTCTCGCTGAATGGTGGTACAATACCTCTTACCACACTGCCTCCAAAATGACCCCATATGAAGCAGTCTATGGTCAGGCACCTCCAGCTCTTCTTCCATACACCCCCACCAGTTCACCAGTTCAGGAAGTTGACAGGGTCCTTCGCAACCGAGATCAGATTCTTCGCATTTTGCGGGACAATCTTCACATGGCAAGGAATCGCATGAAGCAACAAGCTAATCAGCACCGTTCAGAGCGCACCTTTCAAGTCGGCGATATGGTTTTTCTTCGTCTCCAGCCGTACAAACAATCCTCCTTGAAACTCAAAGGACGTCATAAGCTCGCTCCAAAGTTCTATGGGCCATATCGGATTCTTCAGAAGATTGGGTCCGTCGCTTATAAATTGGAACTTCCTCCTTCTTCCCGCATTCATCCAGTCTTTCATGTCTCTTGTCTGAAGAAAGTTCTTGGCACCAACATCAGCAGCCAAACGATTTTACCCGAATTGGATAACGAAGGATCCATCCTTTTGGAGCCAGAGGCCATCCTCAATCGGCGCACGCGTCAGCTTCGCTCTCGCTCTATCACAGAAGTCTTAATTCAGTGGCACGGCATGCAACCAGAGGATGCTACATGGGAACCACTCCTTCAGATTCAACAACAATTTCCACATCTAAAGCTTTGAGGACAAAGCTTTTTTTCAAGGGGGAGGGGATGTTAGGAACCCATGTCTTTACTTTGTTAGTATGTTGTTATTGGACGCATATGCTTTGTAAGTCGTCCCGTAGTAATTGTTGATCAATAGTTTGTGTTATTGTTGTTGGCGCATATGCTTTGTAAGTCGCCCGTAGTATTGTTGATCCATAGTTTGTAACGGCCCATGGTTTCGACCCATAGTATTGGCGCCTAGAATTAGTATATAAGTGTGTGTTGAGACCTATGAAGGCAGCGTGAATTTATTTGTATTGAGCTTGCTCAAAGGAGGTTGCCCCCTCGAAGTGGCCCGTGATCAATACAAAAGTGATTCTGAGTTCTGTCATTTCTGTTATTTCGCGCATTCTTGTTAATTAATTGTTGCAGGTGCCTCACAACCATCCTCCATCTATCACATCTCACTTAGGAGTAAAATCTAAACTTCAAGCTGTGGAATATCACCTAGAGTACCAACAAGAAGTTCTCAAGTTACTAAAGAAAAACCTAGCTATGTCAAAAAATAGGATGAAACAACAAGCATATCAACATCGTAGTGAATGGAGTTTTGAAGAAGGGGATTGGGTATTTCTGAGGTTTCAACCTCACAAATAGTATCCCTTGAGAAACTAAATAAAGACAATAAATTAGCACCTAAATATTATGGTCCTTATAAAGTATTGCAGAAGATCGGCAATATGACTTACAAATTGGATCTCCCTTCATCTTCAAGGGTAGACGTAGTTTTCCATGTTTCTTACTTAAAGAAGGTAATAGGAGACAAGATCCTAATTCAAATTATATTTTTGGACCTTGATGAAGAAGGAAAATTCATATTGGAACCGGAAGAAATCACAAAATCAAGGACCAAACAACTACCCAATCATCTTATTACTGAGTACCTCATCAAGTGGAATAATTTTCCAATTGAATATTCAACATGGGAAGATGAGACCTTCATATAGAATCATCCACAACTAATCAAGCGTTGAGGACAGAACTGTTGATGTATATGTAACTTCGGAATGTATTTCACATATATGTATATTGTATTCCTATAGAGATGTTATTATTCCTCTATACGGAAGTGTCGTAACTTATACTTGATGGGTTATTAGACCACCTTGTTTGGGGTCGGCCCTGTATAAGTCATGTGGGTCAAAGGGTTATTAGACCACCCTATTGGGGGTCGGCCATGTGGGTCAAAGGGTTATTAGACCACCCTATTGGGGGTCGGCCCAGTCAGCATTATGTTATGTGGTTAAGTTCAAGCCTACATGAGTTAGGTAAAAAGGCAAGTCAAGTCAAGTATAAATAGAGTGCGGGAGGCACTCTATTTACTCACTCACTTCTCACACATGCACTCAAGGAGGAGTGGCACACTTATGGAGGAGGAGGATCTGCTGCTAGGTTGTGTCTATCTCTTATGGTTGGTTGTATCATTGCTCTATCTATCTCTGAGGAAGTTATTGGGGTTTTTCACCTTTATGGTTTTCCCCAAGTAAATCTTTGTGTCTCTTGTGTGCTTGCATTATTGTCTCCATGATTGATATGCTGCAGATATGCTGTACATGTTGTTCTCTCAGTTAAGATCCTAGATCAGATTGAAGTAAATTCTGAAAATTTAACATGGTATCAGAGCCAGGTTGAAAGAAGGCATGATATGGCATGTATGACACTTGTTGCACTTACGATGCTAGGGCTTGATATAGAAAAAACCAGTCATCGTAGCACTTTCGCTATAAATCCGTTTTGGCAAATTTTTCGGATCTGCAATTGTTACAGGCCAAATCTAATATCCCCATGTACCTTGTGTCCAAAGGAAAACCTCTAATTCGTTGTACTTTGTGATTTATGATCTGTACAATATAGGGTTTCTGCCTCTTCCAGATCTGAGTCAAAATCTGGTGACCTTGGGAAAAAGGTCATAACTTGGGCTAGGAAGCTCCAAATGAAATTTTGTGAAAAGTGACAGGTAGTACACAGACTGTACTATCTCAAAAAACGTTTTCAGAGGCCGAAGTTGAACCAGTGACACGTGGCACTCCGTACAAGTTCTCTCTCCTGTATTATCCCATAAACAGGTCACGTTGCGACACTTGGAATAACTCTCTCTCAGAGAATCCAATTGAGGTCAGACCTATCAGGATGGAAATATAATAGGCCGAGCTATCTCAATAAAGGTTTTCAGAGGCCTAAGTTGAAACAGTGACACGTGGTACGCCGTACAAGTTCGCTCTCCTGTATTATCCCAAAACAGGTCACGTTGCGACATTTGGCATAACTCTCTCTCAGAAAATCCAATTGAGGTTAGACCTGTCAGGATGGAAAGCTAATAGGTCAGGCTATCTCAGGAAACTTTTTCAGACCCTGTGGATCAAAAATTTTGGATTTACACTAGAAACAATCAGGTACATATTTCTGTCAAAACAGAATTATTTTTTGATACCTTCATTTATGGCTTCCGGAATTTAGGGCTTTGGAGAAAGTTGGAATTTTTGTAATCGGAGACCACGGCTGAATGCTACTCATCAAAATAAAAATTTAGAGACCAAGATCAGAATTTTTGGTTGGGCAGAAGGTCGGGCTTGATCAGACCCTAGTTCGGGACTTTGATCAGGAAAGTGGAAAATTAGGGCTTCTGTAAAAATGGGAATTTTTGAAATCTGTGACCATGGCTGGAAGCTCCTCAGAAAAATAGAAGCTTAGAGATTTGGATCAAACCTTTTGATTGGGAATAAGAGTGGGCTTCATCAAACCCCAGTTTAGGGTCACGTCCAGTGAATCCGGAAGTTTCAAAGGCAAAATTGAGGAGTAAAACTTTGCAGTTTTCAAATTCTGAATATACCAGTTTGATCAGCTCATCAAGGCGCATATTTCTATCCTTTCGGAAGTTTGAAATTCAAAGTTTGAATTTTTGGGGTTTCTCTGACAAACCCATATCCAGCTCCAGGTCCAATTCTTGCAAATCAAGTGGTGGTTTAATCCTAGAAGAAGATGGATTGGTCACCTGCATAAGTGAAGAAATTCCTGTTTCAGAGGGAGATAAGGCTAAGGCCTTACATGAGAATATTACAAGCGATCTCGACAGGTATGACTCATCGAGGTATGTTTCGATATTTGTTCATGATTAAGTTTATGGTATGTTTGTCTTTATGTTATTACGGTTAGTACAATCTTGATTTTAGATTTGTCGTATCACCTTAACAAAATTATGAATGCATGATAGAAGATATTCATTGATTAGGGTGTTGACACTTCTGATTGTACTAATGCATTATGGTGTTGTATGAGGTGTATATTGTCTACTAACATGAAAGGTACACCAAGAAAGACAAATCATGTTCTGGTTCAAGAACATATGATCATGATGACACGAGGACAAAGATTCATCCATTGTCATGGATCTCATAGAAGATCCATTTACGAGGTATGTATAACTTGGTTTTATAATGGTTAACCTATGAGATATACAGGTTACTAGCACAAGTCATTGAAGAAGAACAAGAAGACATTATGCGGGTATGTTAGACATAAATAGCTAGCATGCTAATCCAGGTATGTTTTTCCTATATCAAGATAGAATCCTACCTTGTGTTAGGATCTTATACTGTTGTGTTGTTTGATAATGATTATTCATGAAGTCATAGGTTTGAATAATTCATGGTTGTATGCATATTATGTTTCTTACCATAATTGATGATATGACTCACTAGAAGAATCATGAAGGTATACGTTTGAATAATCACAAGTTTTATGCATATTATATCTCTTATCTTGATTAATGATTCAACTAACCCGAAGAGTCATACGTTTGAGTAATTATAGGTTTAGACATGTTATGCTTCTTATGATTTGACTAACCATAAGAATCCTACATAAACCTTGAATGCTAATGCTTATTATTTCTGTTTGAAATGATCATGACTATACATGCTTGAGATTATTGTGTTTTAATATTATGCTAATGAATGTATGATTTTATATTAGACCTAGAGGATAACACAATGATGATACTAACAAGCATGCATAGGGATCGAGAATGTATATAAGTTCAAGGACAGGTAATCCAGGGAGCAAAGATCAAGAGGGAGTACACTCCAGTGGTTTATGAAAGGATGCAGATATTCAGAGGGAGTTGACCATCTCTCTACATTCCACAACAGAAAGGTGTAGAAGAAGCTACTGCAGATTAGGACTCTAGTAGCTCCTGCAAGAAAGCGAAGACTCAGAGGGAGTCCACCCAACAAACAAACAAAGATAAGTATTTTAATTATCATTTCTTGCATATGTGTTTGTTTAAATAAAATTGTTCAATGATGTATATGCTCATGTTCCTAGACTTAGGATATGTATTGTGCATATTAGAATAGTTGCATTGATGAACCGTATACTACTAATATACATGGGTAAGTGGCCTATGGCACTGTACAACATTCCATTGCTACTTATCTAGAATGAAACCTCTTTGCTGACATGTTGGGAGTTGTGCACACTCTTAACAATGTTCTGGTAGAGATTGGAAGGCATCTATAAAGTTACGGGATATGGATAAATGTTGTATTGAAGCATTGGCTAAGATAATTGCATGACTGTATGACATATTTCTTTATGTGTAAGAATTTGTTCTGAAAACTATGAGATGTTTTCTAATCATGCAATTTAACTTGTTGTATAGGCAAGATCCTATGCCATCTCCTACAAAAGAAGAACTACAACATTTGTTCCAGCAACAAAGATATCTATTGAAGATATTGAAGATATTGAAGTTCCCAGGATCTGGGATGAAGAAATGAAATGCCATGATCCGTCGATCATGAAGAATGATGTTTGGGATGTAGTCCCAAGACGTGAAGGGAATTTTGTTATGACTTCCAAATGGAACTATCAGATCAAGCATGTTGCAGATGGCAGCATTGAGAAATATAAAAGTGATGAAATAGAAGATGCACCAGATGGATTTCAAGACAACATGGTGTAGTCATATATGTGTGCAGAACTTGGTATGGTAGCATAGACAGCTTTCTATCCAGTTTGGGCTTTACCAAGAGTAAAGTGGATTCCAACCTTTACTACAAGGTTGAGGAAGGCAATCCAGTGATACTACTTTTGTATGCGGATAACCTGTTTGTTATAGGTGAAAATAGATTGATTGCCGACACGCAGGGGAAGCTTACTACCGAGTTCGAGATGAAGAACTTGGGGATGATGCACTATTTGTTTTTGGCATGGAGGTGTGGCAGAGTGCAGATGGAATCTTCCTTGGACAAGGGAAGTATGCAGTAGAGATCCTGAAGAGGTTCGGAATGATGGATTGCAAGGCCATGGACACACCTATGGCATCAAATCTGAAGCTTCTATGTGATGCCTCATCTGAGCTGGTTGATGTCTCTTTGTATCGTCAGATGATTGGGTCCTTGATGTACCTGACGAACACGAGACCAGACATTTGCTTTGCTGTGAACACATTGAGCTAGTTCCTGACGGATCCGAGGAGTATTCACCTGGTTGCTGTAAAGCATGTTCTGAGGTACCTGAAGGGTACAGTGGATTATGGGCTCAGGTATGAGGTGAATCAAAAGTTTAACCTGCAGGGTTATGTTGATTCAGATTGGGCTGGCAGTGCTGCAGATAGGAAGAGCACATCTGGGTGTTGATTCAGTATGGGATCAGGTGTGATCTCTTGGTTCAGCAGGAAGCAGTCCTACGTAGCACTGAGTACAGCTGAGGCAGAGTATGTTGCAGCCTGTTCAGCTAGTTGTGAGGCAGTATGGCTACGGAAGCTACTGTTTGAGTTATTTGATCTCCTTTTGGATGCTACTAGTATCTTTTGTGATAACCAGAGTTGTGTGAAGTTGTCCAAGAACCCAGTGTTTCATGACAGGTCGAAACACATAGAGATCAAATATCACTATATCAGGGATATGGTGCAGAGAGGAGCTGTGAAGCTTCTGTATGTTGCAACGAACGAGCAGATTGCAGATGTACTGACGAAGCCACTAGCCAGAGTGAAGTTCGAGTACTTCGGAGAGAGGCTTGGCGTTCTTCAGATCGAGGACACTTCGAGGAAGAAGTTATGGACACATTTGCTGAAGCCATTCCAAGCATGTTGGAAGGAGGATCCTTCACATGGCTGTGGATGTAAGCGCTGGATGATGAGCATCAGGATGATGTTCTGGTTTCTGCTTGGATATGATCAGTTGGATCATTTTTGTATATGCATCATGTTGGATGCTTGGACCATGTATCTGTATATGTCTCAGGTGGATACATTGTATGATCAGGTGGATCATGTATGGTGATATGTATCATGTATTTGTATCAGGTGGATACATTGTATGATCAGGAGGATCATGTATGATGATATGTATTAGGTAGATACTTGGTATGCATCAGGTAGATGCATTGATGATCAGGTGGATCATGTATGATGACATGCAGCAAGATGTTGCAGTGATGATCAGGATGATCATGGATGATGAGCTTCAGGATGTTGCTCCAGATGACATGCAGCAGGATGTTGCAGTGATGATCAGGATGATCATGGATGATGAGCTTCAGGATGTTGCTCCAGATGACATGCAGCAGGACGTTGCAGTGATGATGATCAGGATGATCATGAGTACATCAGGATGATGTATGGTGAGTATCAGGTTGATACTCTATGGCCGTGGATCAGGTTGTGCAGATGAGCATGTCTGGGAGATCCTATAGGTCGGAGTTGTGTACCCGTAATAGCCTGGGATGCTCTTTCGAGACATTGCTCTGGGAGGACATGTAATTTGTGCCCTGGGAGATTTCAGGTCGGAGTTGTGTACCCGTAACATCCTAAGATGCTCTTGCGAGGTTTTGTCCTATGGCATGTAATTTGGGCCCTGGGAGATTTCAAGTCGGAGTTGTGTACCCGTAACATCCTGAGATGCTCTTTCGAGGTTTTGCCATGACCACATGTAATTTGTGCCCTGGGAGATTTCAGGTCGGAGTTGTGTACCCGTAACATCCTGAGATGCTCTTGCTAGGTTTTGTGGTGGACCACATGTAATTTGTGCCCTGGGAGATCCTACAGGTTGGAGTTGTGTACCCGTAACATCCTGGGATGCTCTTTCAAGGTTTTGTGGTGGGGTCACATGTAATAGCGCCCTGGGAGATCCTACAGGTCGGAGTTGTGTACCCATAACATCCTGGGATGCTCTTTCGAGGTTTTGTGATGCACGTAATAAGTCCTGAGGATTCCACAGTATGGCCAGTGATGACGAAGACCTGTAGGTGGTGGGCCTACATCCAGTATGAAAAAGGACTGGCTCTGTAGAACTTCCTATGACGAGTAGATTCAGAGATTGATTGAGATAGCAGCAGCAGTGACGATGATGATGACTCGATGACGATTATCCAGTGACGATGATCCACAGAACATGACTTGTGCTAGAAGAACTGTGTTGAGAAATACCTTCCTAGTTAAGAGGGAGTGTTGATGTATATGTAACTTCGGAATTTATTTCACATATATGTATATTGTATTCCTATAGAGATGTTATTATTCCTCTATACGGAAGTGTCGTCATTTATATTGTAAGTGTTGTAACTTATACTTGATGGGTTATTAGACCACCTTGTTTGGGGTCGACCCTGTATAAGTCATGTGGGTCAAAGGGTTATTAGACCACCCTATTGGGGGTCGGCCCAGTCAGCATTATGTTATGTGGTTAAGTTCGAGCCTACATGAGTTAGGTAAAAAGGCAAGTCAAGTCAAGTATAAATAGAGTGCGGGAGGCACTCTATTTACTCACTCACTTCTCACACATACACTCAAGGAGGAGTGGCGCACTTATGGAGGAGGAGGATCTGCTGCTAGGTTGTGTCTATCTCTTATGGTTGGCTGTATCATTGCTCTATCTATCTCTGAGGAAGTTATTGGGGTTTTTCACCTTTATGGTTTTCCCCAAGTAAATCTTTGTGTCTCTTGTGTGCTTGCATTATTGTCTCCATGATTGATATGCTGCAGATATGCTGTACATGTTGTTCTCTCAGTTAAGATCCTAGATCAGATTGAAGTAAATTCTGAAAATTTAACAAGAACTTGTTTGAATGTGAGGGGCATGTTAAGCCCTAAATGTTGGCACAATACCTGCTATATTGTGGCTCATTACATATTATTGATGTCGGCTTGGGTCTATTAATGGTAACTGTTATTAGTAGTATTATATTTTTTATGTTAGCTTGGATCTATTAGTTGTAATTGTACCTCTTTGTCTCCTATAAATAGGAAGGATACATTTTCATTTGAATCATCTTGTCTTGTCCTGTCTTGTGTACTTGTACATTCTATAAGGAGGTTTCCCCCTCACAGAGGCTTGCTATTCATCTATTTTCTTCATTAAAGACATGGAGTACTCTTTATGTTCTATTTATACTCTTTTCATGCTCTTTTTGGAAATTTGTTGCTTAACAAATTTGCATAGATGATCCCCACAACCATATTACCCATGTAGTTGAAGTCCCAATTTAGAAAGAAAAGCTCACACCACACCCAAGACAGAAACATGATTTGGATAGCCAATAATTTTTAGACTCTGAGCCACCATGGATGATCCCCTAGTACATCAAGCTACTCATCCAATAGATATCCTCATTTAGAATCTGAGCAATCTAACCAGTCACAATAACATCATATAACTGGAGGAATTTTTCAACGGGATCAACATATGGAAGAATCTCTGACAGGGGACCAAGTAGAATCACCATTCGAGGAGCATGAAACTATTTCTCTAAGAAACCAACTAGAGAAGTGGGCGTAGGATCCTGGTAATTGTCAAGTCATGATTCAATTTTTCCAATTCCACCATGACATTATCCCTTTTATTTCTAATGAAGTATAGCAGTGGATTCTCTGCATGAGAGAAAGAGAAAAGGAACCAGATACCACTTTGCAGTATCATCCAACCCAATCTCTTACCTAGGACCTAGCCAATCAGTCCTTACCTCCTAGAGCCCCCATCCTAGGTAGAACCACATTGAAAACACATTAGTTATTTTAGGAGATCTGAAACCCCACTGTCAAGGCAGAATGACGGTTAGCTTTTGCAGAGATTGAGCATAATACTTCCAAGAAAGCATATGAAAAAACATGAGTTCAGTTAGCGAGTGCACTAACTGCCAAGGAAGTAGCAAAGAAGGGAAAAGCCATTGCGGAAGGTATTGTATCGACATTCTATGATCAGATGCATACTATGTGGCCACAATTCAGGGAACATGTTCCTACAACATCAGAAGAGATTAACCCTAATGTGATCCCAAACATTTTTCAACACCTTTGTGCTTCATAGAAGCAACTCCACATGTAACGTGAAAATTTCCACTAGCAATTTAGTAAGTTATAGCACCAAGATGATGCACTACAAATGAAACTCATGAGCCAAGTTTCCCAAGTCCACAGTGCCACAATGGTCATCTGCACGCAACTCCAATAGACAACCAAGTAGAGCCATGAAACTTTTACAACTCTGAACGATTGGGTAGGCATCCTAGAGAAGAAACAAAGACATGTGGAAACTCTACAACACAAGGTTAGACAATCACACCAAGAATCCAAATTGATAAATAACCCAGCAAAAAAAGCGTGAAAATATCAAGAAGCCCAATTACTTGATCATGAAATGGATAGTATCCATGAGAAAGTGTGCACCTCCAAGCCAATTGCATGTGAATTAAAGTTACATCCAAATACATATTCTAAGTTGCACCAGTTAGATCATCTTGCATATTTAGAAGTTCAATAGTCAAAGCACTAAAAACCCACCAGTACTAATAAGGAAAGAGCTCTTGAGTTTATAGATCACAGCAATGAATTGATTAGCAGATAATAGACTGAGTTGGATGAGTTTTCCAAACCTCAGAAAAAGGATTTTGTGCAAGTATTAGGGTTGGCTCCTTCATTTGAAGGACCAAGAGTTGAATAAGTTCAGGAATCGGTGACGAAGAAAATATGACTCAAGGGGAAGTCAAGGTTGTGTGGTCAGGGTCTATTGGCTCCTTCTTTTTGAAGTGGGCCAGGAAAGAAGTGAAATAAGAGAATTCAAAGGAAGAAAGTAGTGGAATTAGTGGAATAGTAGCAGAAGGAGAGGAAGAGTAGTGAAAGAGTAGCGGAAATAGCGGAAAGCACCAAAAGTTGCAAAAGAAAGGTAACAACCACAACCATTTTGGACCCAACATGAAAGTATAAAAGGAAGAAGAAGATGAAGAGAAAGAGGAGAAGAGGGAGTTGGTAAGGAAATTTCAGAGATAAGAATATTAGAGAATTAGAAGAGTTAGCAGCAGAAAGAGATATCTAGATCTTTGTTATGGGTTTTGTAATGGGGTTTTGGGGTTTTGTTATATTCTGCGATGGTTAATTCCTTGGTGAATGTAAGTCCTGAGGATGTGATATTGTTGATGTAATGAGGATATGATGATATAATGAAAGAGATTGTCCCCCCCCCCCCCCTTAAATTTTGTGTTGAATATGTTTCTGTAATGTTTATGTGCTTATCTCTATGATGGTTTCTTTCTTCTTAATAGTATTATTCCGATCGATAAATGATGAATCTAATTAAGCATTATTGTGATATGATACATGCTACTATAATTTTCATTATTGTAAAACCCCATCACAACCCTATAATTAACTAATCCATACTCTACGTGGGTCTTGGTTTTTCTTTGGGTGAGACCTTCCCCCTTAAGGGGATTGAAAATTCCAACAAACTAGACAACAATGTATCCCTTTTGTTGGCCCATGCACAAGAACTCTTGTTTCCATGTTGTTTGAATAGGGATTCTAAAGAAAATGAAGCGAGTGGACCAGATGATGGAGATGCTGGTATTGGTCAGAAGACCCGTAGTCAAAAAAATCATGGAGGTGTTGCACTGAAAGAACATGTTCTTGAAACCTGTGATCCTGACACTTATGCTAATGCTCATGGAATGCCAAGATGTGAAAATTCTCTGATGACTGAAATTGATTCTTTGAAGAAGAATAAGACTTTGGAACTTGTTCCTCGACTACAAGGAAAGAATATTATGTAGTGTTAATGGGTCTATAAGACAAAGTTATCTTCTTGTGGTGTTGTTGAATGCCACAAGGCCTGTTTGGTAGCTAATGGATTCTCTCAGCAAGAAGGCATTAGATACACTGAAACATTTTCCTTATTGAAAATATGAAATTTGTTCAACTGTTCCTTTCCCTTGCTGCTCATTTTGGATGGGAACTTCATCAAATGGATGTTAAATGTTCCTTTCTTCATGGAGATTTGATTGAAGAAATTTATATGGAACAACCTCCTAGTTTTGTGACATTAGTCTTGTTTGTCGACTCAAGAAGTTGTTGTATGGTTTGAAACAAGAAAATCATGCTTGGTATGAGAAGATTGATCATTTATTTGTCAATATTGGATTCAAAGGTTGTTAATTTGATCACAATATTTACGTATGACATGTTCATGGTGATACCTTTATTGTGGCATTATATGTTGATGATTTAGTCAAAAATGGAGATAATGTGAATCTAATTTTGGGTTTGAAGAAACAACTTGTAGATACCTTTGAAATGATTGATCTTGGTCTATTACATTTATTTTTGGGCATTCAAATTTTGCAAATAATTGATGGTATCTTTCTTTCTCAACCTAATGCTTTGGATATTTTGAGACAAGTCAAGATGGATGACTATAAGTCTTGTGCTACACCTTATCAGTCTAGCGTGTAGTTGTCGAAATACTGTGACTCTCTGCAAATCGATGACACTCTTTATCGATAGTTAGTTTGTATCCTAATTTACTTAAATCACAGTCGATCATATCTCTCCTTTGATGTTAGTGTGGTCTCCTGGTTCATGCAGGATCCTTGAGAAATCCAGTAGAAAGATGCAAAGAGAATTGTTTGTTAAATTAAATAAACTTATCAGTATGGTATTAAGCATTATCGCAGTACATAACCACCCATTGGGTTCATTGGTTCTAACTACGAAGGTGAAATTGACAACTATAAATCCACTTTTGGATATGTGCTTCAATTGAGTTTTGGACCCTTGGTGTGTTCGTGTAAGAAACATAAGGTAGTCTCTCTTTTGACTACAAAATTCGAGTATCATGGTGTTATTAATGTAGGGACAGAGAAAGTTTGAATTTGTTAGCTTTTAGAAATATTTGGTTTCATGTTCAAGCCTCGACTATTATCCATTGTGATAATCAGAGTGCAATACATGTTGATAATAATCTCGTTTCTCATAGAAATATGATGCGCATTGACCTTCATGTTCATTATTTGCGATAGTTGGTGCAGGACAATGTTTCCTCACTTTTTTATTGCGGGACTGATGATCAGATCATTGATACCTTTACAAATCCATTAGTAGAAGCTAAGTTTGTGAAATTTTGAGCTTTGATAAGGATTCAAGAAGATACAATTAGGGGGGTTGTTTAGAGCATGTAATTACATCTCCTGAATCTCTAGAACGTTGTGCTAATGGGAAGGTGTTGGAACCTAAGGTTATGGCAGTTCATCACACTTCTAGATCTTTTGGAGACAATAGTTGAATAGCAAACCTACAGTCACAACTATTCAATAGATAATAGTTTAATAGAAAACCATCTGATTGATGGATCTACTAGGAGAGTAGAAGGCTTTATTCAATGGATAACAAGGCCATGGTCATCTCGACTACAAAAAATAACTAAACTATGGAATGTTGTGGATTTTTTAGAAATTGTTAGAAAGAATGACCCCTACTTGTGGAGTAGATCTTCCTCACTTCAAGGGAGTGTGTTAGATATTGACACTATAAAAGAATGACCCTATTGGTTGTGTTTATATCCTTGATATCTTTATTGTATCCTTTGTGATAATGCATTGTGATGTTCTAATCACAATGTAGTGAGCTTAAGTGCTATAAAATATCTTTAGACACCACCTCTCTTCTTGGAATATTGTTCCCTTATGTTATTTTATTTTATGATCTATAGTTCAAGGTGAAGAGGTTCCACATCACGTGGGTGTCAAATCAATTACATGATTGACCTAAAACTGCAATGGCATTCCTGTAGGTGAGTTTAAGGTATATATATATATATATTCTTCCACCTTGTTTTCCACCTACTACTATTGTGTTGACAGACCCCTTGCACAGACCTCAATACACACATTGATCTTCACCACTAAAAGTATTACAACACATATAAAATGTTTAAGTAGATATTTCCAATGTTACAAGATTGCACAATTTTTTTTAAAAATCTTCTATTAAACCTCTATTTAGTGACAACGAAGGTTTTATCATAGGATTTAGAACATGTTAAATATATCTAACAAAACTTGGATGGTGAGAGGTTGTAACGAAGATTATTTTGTTGGTACATTTAAAATATTAAGGTGCGCTCATTTGCACTTATTTGGTATTTAGTAGTGCATTTTATATACATTGAAAGCATTGGTGTGTATTGCATATTTACAACATCCCAATGTGTTTAAGGTATTGTAAAATAACCAGTGACTATAAAATAATTTAGAAGCACTATTGTGGATTATCTACTACTGTTCATGGGTGGAAGTGATATACTATTGTGCACTAGTAAGCATATATTATTGTGCATCTTAAAGTCTTGGTATAATGATAATGATAACATTGATGACCATGGAAATAATGTAGTAAAAGGGGAAAATGTTGTTATTTTAGTTGGGAGCACCTGTGTGCTTACTACAATGATAAGGACTACCATGTATCACATTAAAATGAATACAATGAACCATATGTTTCAATACTAAATTATTTTGCGTTACAAGTATGCAAATTCAATGAACCATATGTTTGATCACAAAAAATTAAATATTTTTAATACGAGTGTTAATTTTCATATTTTAATTAATATGTTCAAATATAATTATGCTCAAATTATTTTGATCTCTTCCATGCTTTGTGTTGTGAAGCATCTGGTTGACTAGGAACTGGTCGGTCTTTCTGGATGCTACTTTGGAATCATCAATTGTATCCATTAAGATAGCTATTGCATTTAAAAAAGGCTCCAATTTTAGGGTTGGGAAACCTGAATGCATTCTTATTTCTCCCTCCATAAATGAAGAGGTTCCATGGGTGTTTTCTAAGGGATCTATTTAATGGATGCTGAGAGTTTATAGGAATGGTGGAATGTTTTTTTTCTCTCCCTCACATAATTTCTCATTCAAATACAATGCAAGACAAGGAACAAACTCGATAGTGGAAGTTTATGAATTTTGTATATTATTAAAGTTCACCTGTGAAAAAGGTATCTAATCTCTCTAGGTTTGGGGTGATTCAAATTTTTTGGTGGACTGGTTCAATAAGAATTGTCAATCCTTGAATCTAGTGTTACAACATTTGTTGCATCACATTCAGGAGTTTGAATTGGCGTTTGTGGACCTATCAATTAATCATACCCATGGAGAGGTCAATGACCAATCAGCTGCTTTGTCAAAGGAAGTGTTGGTGCTACAAGAAGGTTTGATATATATCATAGAGAACATGGAGGGATCTAGGATCTTTCTCTACTATATTTTCCTTTATTAATTATGTTTTTAATTATTTTTTAGTATGAGGGACTGGATTTAGAGTGAAATCAATCTATAGGTCATTTTAGAAGTTTTTGTGGTATATGTCATTTCTGGAACATACAAGATGATATGTAATGATTTTTATTTCAGTAGTGCAGTGAAGACTGGAAAAGTCAAACAAAGTCTTCAGGATTTTTAATGTATATTTTTATTCAATCCTTGAAATTACAAATATATGATTTCTTTTCTTTGGAAAAAAATGTTCACAAATGATTATTTCACTAATATATTTTATCATTGAAACAAATATACTAATAGATAACACTTCTATTCATTTCCATATTGTAAAGCATCAATATATTTAAGTAGCAATGTAATATTTTACAACATTGAATGCTACAATAATAAAATAATGTTATTTTATTACAAACAAATAATGGACATATAATTATACAAAATAGGAAAACATAACGGCCTAAGATAATCAAAATGTTTATAAATAATTGTTGCAATTATTGACAACAATCATCATACTAGTTAGGATCATTTTTCAACATTAAACAAAATGTCTCAATTTTGTAAACAAACATACAAAAATTCAAAGACAACATCCAATTATATTGGTTACCATTAATCACCCAAAATGTTTTCATTGCTTGAACTACTTGCATGCCTCATTTCATCATCATTTGCAACCAATATTGTACTTTGGTTATTTGCAATGTTTCATTGATGAGCTTGATTATATTTTACCCTTTCATGTTCTATATACAAACATTAAAATAAAGTACAATGAGAATGCCTAAATTTATAGTATAATAAACATGATAGTATACATCCAAAAGCATACCATAGCACTGCGTGTTGAAGGAGTTCCTAGTTCCTAGATTCATTGGATTGTTTTTTGTTTTGTATGTGAAAATAATGTACAAAAGGCATTGTTTCCACTATATACCTCATACTTCTATAAAAATTCCCTGATCATTAGCATCCGACACCATTATAGATGAATGAATGAATAACCAATTACTCATCATTTACATCCTCCATAATTATATTCTTCTTAGGATGGCCTTCTATTGATTCATTGTGAAATTAAATGTTTTAAACTTAAGTACTACTGTTACGAAGTACATAATTAGTAAAAATAAAAATAAAATTTTGTTGTTCATCACCTTTTGATCCACCCGATTTCCCTCTTTGAAACATGTTATCATGCTTGTTGCCATAAAAAATTTCCCTGATCTTCAATTAATAAAAAGAACTATATAATGACAAATATTATATCAATCTATTTACCATATGCTGATCACTATCAATCCCAAAAATATTTCAAGAAAATAATTAACAAGTCCAAGTAGTGTTGTTTATAGTATATAGCACATAGATGCATATTTACTATACATGAGCATTGCGAAACCTTATTTTTTTTAAATAATATGTCTAAGGATTGCACCATATAGTAAATAATCCATCAATGCATATCTACTATAGAATCCACTTTCTGAAAGTAAAAAATGTTTTTTTACATCATTTGTAATTTTTTATATTATAATCCTTATAGGGACAGGCTTTCAAATATTCATTGAGACCTAAAATACCCCAAATCCACATAAAATAAAAATTATTATAGAAACTAGATGTTTGTAACTAAGGTTGGAAATAATAGAAAATATAATAGAAGCAACAACAAAGCTAAGATTTGTAGTGTCAATGTCAATTGGGCATACACAATTTGTTGTGATAAAGGGTTGTTCCCCACCCCACCCATGTTTGAATCCCACTTTGTGACATGTTTTATGTTAGTGATTCATTGATGCATTAGTATATATGATTTATTGTTATGTTGAATTGGCTTGACCTTGTGCCTTTAAGAATATAGGGTTTACCCTAGTTACCATTCTCAAAATGAGAGGAAGGTTTCTTGCAAGATATGTTATCTAGAAAAAAAAGTGTTTGCAGCACTAAAGATAAATTTGAAACCCCTCTATTTCCTTTAGATAAAGACAATGAAGTTGCATTCTTGAAATTTATATTCTACATTTTTATATGTAACCACAATCACCCTTGACAAGTTCCACCTTTCAAAAAAATTGTCCACTCCAATCTCTTACTTGGTAGATCTCTTGTTTGAGTGCTTGTTTAAGTGAATTTTACTAATAAAAATTCTATATTACCTCATCACATTGTAAATCATTCTTTTTTTAAATGGAAATCAAATCCTTGAGTTTTTCTTTGCAAATGTTTTAGTGTAGGTATCCCATTTGGTAAGCATAAAATTAAAGCACACCACTATGTACATTATAAGCAAACATACTAATTTGCACCAAATTAAACTAGGTGCATTGTTTTTGTCAAAATTACATTAAAACATATATGAAGTTAGAATGTTTCATGCTTCCTAATCTTTCGTTTAATAATGAACACATGTAAATTACAATACTCCATAGGATATATAATGATTATTGTAATTTAAAGCTCATCTCGGATGGGGCATAATTATGTTTTTAAGTACTATCCCTTTTGATGTAGCCAATAAAATTTAATTCATTCATGAGATATAAAAACCATGCAAACACATCTAAACATTCCTGCAAAAACACTAAAACCTCAATTTGAGGAATTATATGAAGGAATTAGGCCCTAGAAAAGTGTCGAAAAAAGGTCCTATCAGAAGGCTCTAATTAGTCACTATAGTGAACTCTTTGAGACACAACTTATTGTTACATTTGAGCCCAAATGGGTAAACGAGTTAAACTCTATGACCCTTGAAAATACCTACATTATTTCTTCTTCTGTTTTCCTCTTTTTTTTTCTTTTTTTAAATTTCATCCCATGGAAATCACTGCATCATTCTTCGTTGGCTGAAAAGAATGCAGCTCCTGCAAGTTAATGTCTTCAAATTGCTTCCACTTAACTAGATCTATATTCAACAAGTCTCCCTATGTAATCCATGTACTCTCTATTGGTGCTAAGCCTTCCCACTAGACTAGATATCAGTTGTGTTGGCCTTACTGAGTATGAAGGGTCTTCTTATCTAAATTATGTGCAATATTTTCCTTTTTCTTGCTCAGAATGGCTTGTTTCCAATCCACCTCTCCCTCACTGTCATCACCTAGGTCATCCCCATGGAAGATATATAAATAAGAAAAACTAAACACAGAGGAAATATTAGGATCATCACCTAAATCGATCTTATAATAATTGTCGTTAATTTTCTTGAGAACATTGCAAGGACCAATTTTACCTCAGTTTGTGGTAGGTTCCTCTAGGAAAAAGCTCTTTCCGTAAATAAACCATCACCAAATCACCTTCATTTAATACCTAGTGTCGTCGATGAGCATCTTTTATAACAAATTTCTGCTCATTACCGGCCTGCAACTTTTGTCTCACTTGTTGTTGTAACTATTGAACGTGTTCTATAAATGCTTCCCAATCATCACTAATTCTATCTCCAAGTAGTAGCTGCACAAAGTCTAGGACACCCATAGGATTTCTACCATAAACAATATGAAATGGATATTTACCTATAGATCTATTCACTGAACTATTGTAGGTAAATTATGCTTGAGGTAAATCTAAATCCCACTCCTTGGGATTCTCTCCAACAATGCTCCGAAAGGTGTGATATTTTAGGATTAGGATCACTCAGCAGTAGCAAACCTCACTAAAACTCACTCAAGAAGTGCAAAAAGAAGAAGAAGAAATGGAGATTCAATAATCACTCATACACAAGAAATGACAAAAACCGTTGTATCATGCATCAGTTGTAAGATGACACTCTGTAAAGTGAATAATAATTGAATACAATCAAATTAATTTGAATTCCACTAAGGTCATTCGAAATCTCCTCAAAGTGTGGCTTGGATAGAATTGGAGACATCATCCAAACCAGTGGTAGTAGTCACAATAGTCAAATAGTCAGTCAAATGAGTCTAACTGAGCCTAACTGAGTGCATGGGCACGAATATAGGGAAGGAAACTCCAATGTGGGTGCATGAGGAGCTGTCAGTAGTCAGTATAGCTAATCTAGTCTCTGTAGAGGTCTATCTAAGTGGTTCAGACAGTTAAACTAGTAATCAATCCTTAGATCAAGGAGCAGATCCACTAATCATGGAACTAACTGAAGTAACTCCTAAATAGGTGGAAGAAGGCGCACTTGTACTCCAGTGATGAAAACAAGGGCGCATCAGTGGCTAAGATGGATAAAAATGAGAAGAAATAGGCTCATGGGGGATGCAAAATAAGGACTAGGTGCTACGAGACTACCCTATTGATGACTGGATGCATGCAATTTCATGCAGATGGATGGATCCATGAAGAATTTCATGCAGGAATGAAAAATACAAAAAATTATGGTGATAATATTCCTACACCCCCTGCAAGCTATACTATGAGGAATAACTGAAATGGTAGGTCCCTGGTAACTAAGACCAAAGGTCACGCCATACAACAATCTAAATAAATAAAGTGAGGAAAGAGGGAAAACCCAGTGGGAAGAAATCCCCCCCTCAAGATAGACTATGATAGGATGATCAATCATGTACTTCACTCACCCCAAATGGTAAGTGGACTTCTCCACCAAAGAAATATCTATGAGAAAGAAATGGATCAGTAATGTTGTTAACACCCAAAAAGTGTTCACTACCTCATCTACCTCATTACATGGCTCATTTGTCTATTTTCCTACCATATTTCCCTTAAAAACACTGAAAATACCACTAAAAAGCCTCCAAAAGGCCAAAAATGCCTCCAAAAGGTCACAAAACCCTCAAAAAAGCCTCAAAAAGGCTAAAAAAAACCCTTTTTCCTCCAAAAATATCCAAAATTCCTCTAAAAATAGCAAAAACCCCCTAAAAAGGGAAGAAAAATATAAAATAATGAGGAAAATGAGAAAAAAAAACCCTATACAGCTGCCCTAAACCATATGGTTCCCAAAACCATGGGCCAGCACTCCACCACCAAAAAACTATAAATAGGTGATGGAGACTCCTTATTCCACATCCACAATCAAGTATACCCTTACTCTGCCAAAATCTCTCTCGAAACCCTAGTTCACCATTGAACTACTTTCACCTTGAGAGCCCCTTTTGGCCCATTCCCACCATTTGGAGAAAGAGAAGGAGCAAGTTGGAGCTTGGAGCAACCCTCTTGGACATTGCAAGAGCTTCACCAACCTTCACATTGGAGGTAACATTAATACAAAAGCCATTATTTACATCTTGTTTTTTTTGTTTCATGCACATGTTTAGAGTAGTTTATATTTCTGTTTTAGCTTAATAATTTCCATTTACTGAACTGCTACTAAGGAGTCCCTTCTCCTTAGTAGGTGCTCATTTGCACAATCTAGGGGTAAAACCCTAGCCACAAATGTGAGAAGGATGAAACCTTCCATTCTGAAAATTAGATCTGGTCCTCCTAGGATCAAGTGGATCTCCAACAAGATCTCCAACAGATCTAAGAGTAGTGGTTTCCCATCTAGAAAGAGGACGATCATCAAGTGCAAGATCATCAGGTTCTTGTGGATATGGATCTTCCATTTGCTCATCTTCACTGATAGGTACTAGATCTTCACGTCCTTGTGGATCTGGATCTAGCATTCGCTCTTCATCATCTTCACTCAGCATACTCTGAATCTGAACTATCATGTGATGAATATTCGCTCTCTTGGAGCTCATCAAGCAGTGGAGGTGTGGTAGGAAAGCTCTCTTGCTCAACAGGATGAGCATCATGAAGAGGCCATTCCTCAAAAAGTACACTCCTATCAAGGAACGTGGTCATAGTATAAGGATCAAGAAGCTTGTAGGCCTTTGCATTCAATGCATAACCCACCATAATACACTCTCTACTTTGTGGATCTAGGGCTCTCCTTTTTTCAGTTGGAATCCTTTCCCATGCTCTGGATCCAAACACTCTAATATGAGATACATCAGGTTTGTATCCCATCCATACTTCGAAAGGAGTCATATCTTTGAATCCTTTGTGAGGAACTCTGTTCTCAAGATAGGTGGCACAGTTGATGGCTTCTTCCCAAAGACTAGGGTGTAACCCTTTTGACTTTAGCATGCAGGTGGCCATCTCTTTCAATGTTCTGTTCTTCCTTTTAGCAACACCATTTTGTTGTGGTGTATAGGGAACAATATGCCGCATCTCAATGCCCTCTTCAGCACAAAAGGTTTGAAAGTCACCCTTGATGTAATCACCTCCATTATCAATGCGAATGGCCTTCATCTTTCTATCTAAAAAACTTTTATGCAGAAGACTTGAAAAACTTAAAGAATCCAAATACTTCTGACTTTAATCTGAGAAAGTATACCCATGTAAATCTTGAATAATCATCAATAAAAGTGAGAATATACCTTTCCTTGTTCAAATATAGATCTAGAAATGGCCCTGCAACATCACTATGAATATGATCTAGAGGTTGAGAGGCTCTCCTTGCCTTTCCCTTCTCAAATTTATTTTCAGGATGCTTTCCAATCAAACAACCATGGCAGTTTCCCTTGGAAAACTTGATTTTGGGCATCCCTTCAACCATCTCTTTAGTATGCATGTATTGCAAGTATTGATAGTTAAGATTCCCAAATCTTTCATGCCATAGCCTACTCTCTTCATTTGCATGAGTGTGAAGAGAAGAATGTTTAGAGAGAGGTAGAAAATGGGAGAACTCATCTAGTTTTGACTTGTGGTTGGCCACACCTTTTGCAATGGTAGATCCTGATACTATGTCTTGAATTTCGACCTCATTTGGAGAGAAGATCACCCTCTTGGGATCTCCAGTATGGGTCATCTAATATACTAAAAGTACATTTGCAGTCAATGTAGGGACATAGAGCACATTTGAGAAGTACCCATGATCAAGTTTGATTCTTCCAATCAACTCATAGGAGACCTCAGAATCATTCCCCAACATGATGGATGGTCCAACAATAGCTTTGAATCTGAGTTTTCTTGTCCTTCTTAGGATTCGAGACTCCATCTGACTGGTTTGGAGCCTCCTTCTTCTTTTGGTCATTCGAATTTCTATCAGAAATTTTTTGTTTTCCTTTTCCATTCGCTCTCCTTGACTCAGTAGCTGCAAGAGCTAAATCCAGCTTGGATTTTATCACTTACATGTGCACTATATTCTCCTCCTTGAGAGTGAGGGATTGGATGAAGTCTTCAAGCGAAGGGAATTTCCATTTTGGAATGGACAACTTTTCTGACTGGAAGGTCGAAAAAAACACTAAATAATCAGGTCCTAGCTTCGACAAGATGGAAAGGATAAGTTGTTTTTATTCCTTCTCAATCCCATACCTCTTCAATTGTGAAATCAAGTTCTTGAATTTGTTGAGAAACTTAGTGATAGTTTCGAAACTGCTTGGGCTCAAGGAGATGAACTCATTTTCTAGTTTATGACCCTTCAAATCATCTTTCTGACCAAGGAGGGATTCGAGCTTGTCACAAACCTCCTTTAGAGTCTTCAAACCGATAACATGAAAGTGCAGGTCTTCAGAAATGCTAAGTAGCAGCAGTCCTACTGCTTCATCAAGCTTGTCTAAGTACTTGGATTTCTCTACTACACAAGTGGGCTCAACTATAGAGCCATTCACTACTCTGGAAAGGCTCTTCGACTTCAAGAATATGTCCATCTTTTCCTTCCATTCGAAGTAGTTGAATGAATTTAAATTGAGATCCATGATACTGAAGAATTCAAAGTTGAAGAGAGGAGATTCCTGCAAAATAAATGAGAATTATGAAATGGAGAACTGCTGCAATTCAAATTGAACACTGCATTAGGATACTGAGAACATGTGACTGGGTCCTTCACACTTGGCTAGACCTCACTGGATTGCTCCAGTGAATTCAAGGAAATAGCACCAGGATTTGCTGTGGAAACCCAGAGGCTTCTGGTGCTCAATGAAAGACAGTTGCTCAAAGAATTGTTGCAACTGCTGCTGATGCAATTCGAATAGCTGTTGTCATTTATGATACCATGTGATATTTTAGGATTATGATCACTCAGTAGTAGCATACCTCACTAAAACTCACTTAATAAGTGCAGAAAGAAGAAGAAGAAAGGGAGATTCAATAATAACTCATACACAAGAAATGACAAAAATTGTTGTATCATACATCAGCTGTAAGCTGGCACTCTGTAAATTCAATAATAACTGAATACAATAAAATGAATTCGAATGCCACTAAAGTCATTCGAATTCTCTCAAAGTGTGGCTTGGATAGCATTGGAGACATCATCCAAACTAGTGGCAATAGTCACAATAGTCAAGTAGTCAGTCAAATGAGTCTATCTGAGACTAAATGAGTGCATGGGAACTGATCTAGGAAAGGAGACTCCAATGTGGGCACATGAGGAGCTGTCAGTAGTCAGTATAGCTGATCTAGTCTCTCTGGAGGTCTATCTAAGTGGTTCAGTCAGTTAAACTAGTAATCAATCCTCAGATAAAGGAGCAGATCCACTAATCCTGGAACTAACTGAAGTAACTCCTAAATAGGTGGAAGAAGGCGCACTTGTACTCCAGTGATGAAAACAAGGGTGCATCAGTGGCTAGGAGGGATCAAACTGAGCAGAAACAGGCTCCTGGGGGCTACAAAATAAGGACTAGGTGCTGGGAGACTACCATCTTGATGACTGGATGCATGAAATTGCATGTAGATGACTGGATGCATGCAGGCATGCAAAATACAAAAATGATGGTGAGAATATGCCAACAACAAGTTTCCCAAACCTTGATTTACTACCTTGGTTTTCCCATTTATTTGGGGGTGATAGGCATTGGTGATTTGTAATTTAGTCCCCATTTTCTTCCATAAAGTCCTCCAAAAATTACCCAAGAACAGAGTATCTCTATCAGAGGTAATAGTTTTTGGAATACCATGAAATCTAATAATTTCTGAAAAAAAACAATTCTGCCACCCTTGATGCATCACAAGTTTTCTTGCAAGCAATGAATTGAGCCATTTTAGAGAACCTATCAACAACCAAAAGAATAGAATCATTACCTTGTTGTGTGTTCGGGATCCCTAACACAAATTCCATTCTAAAATCTATCCATGGGTCTACGGGCACTGGTAATGGCATGTACAATGTTGTATTCTGTGATTGTCCCTTAGCCATTTAACAAATATTGCACTGTGCCACATACTTGGTTATATCCTTTTTCATCTTCGACCAATAATATTTATCTTCAATTAATGATAATGTCTTGTCCTTCCCAAAATGTCCGTCCAAGACACTACTGTGAAGTTCTCTGATAATATTTTCTCTCATAGAACCAATTGGAATGCATAGTTGTTTTACTTTGAAGAGGTATCCATATTGCATAAAATCTTCATCCTGAACAAGATCCATGTTCTCAGTGACTAGATTCTTCAACTGTTCCACAATCTCCCCAAAATCATTATCAAATGCATAGATACCCCTCAATGCAACAAACCCAATTACTTGATTTTCCATGGTTGTCAAAAGAACACTACGCTGACTCAAAGCATCTGCAACCTGATTTCGCCTTCCTGATTTGTTCTTCAGAACAAAGGTGTAGGCTTGTAAGAAAGAGACCCATTTTGCATGTCTACTGTTCAATTTCTTTTAGGTGTTTATATACTTTAATGCGATGTGATCTGTAAATAACACAAAATATTTGGCACTCAATAATTCCTCCAATGTCGCAATGCTTGCACGATTGCATAAAGTTCTACATCATATGTGGAGTAGTTCTTTCTTACCTCATTCATGTTTTTTCTAAAAAATGCAATTCGTCTATCTTCTTGGCTAAGTACAGCTCCAATGGCTACATGTGAGGCATCACAATCTACCTCAAACACTTTACCAAAATTTGGTAATGCTAATATGGGTGCCTACACTACCTTCTTCTTTAGAAACTTGAAAATTTCCTCGGCTTCATTGGTCCACCTGAATGTCATTGCTTTGGTGCAATTTGTTATAGATGCTACAATGATGCTAAAATTTCAAAAAAACTTTCGGTAAAAGGTGGCCAGCCTATGAAAAATTCTTACCTATGTTGTGCTCCTAGGACTAGGCCACTCCAAAATTTCTCTGACCTTCCATATTGACTCCTTCTATTAAGATGAAAAAACCCAAAAATACCAAACTTTCTTGCAAGAACCTAAATTTCTTCTTTGTTGTTATTGAAAACTAGAATGTCATCAAAATAAATGACAACAAACTTACTAATATAAGGTCGAAGCACAATATTCATCAAACGTGTGAAGGTACTACGTGCATTGGATATCCCAAAGGGCATCACCATCCATTCATATAGTCCATCCCTGGTCTTGAAAGTAGTTTTCCATTCATCCCCTTCACGAATCCGGATTTGGTGGTATCCATTGCGTAAATTAATTTTACTGAATACTTAGCTCTGGCTAGCACATCCATCATGTTGTCCAAGTGCGATATAGGAAATCGATATTTGATGATAATTTTATTGATTGCTCTACTATCTATGCACATCCTCCACATATTATCTTTTTTTGGTGTGAACAATGCTGGTACAACACAGGGACTCATGCTTTCTCTTACTAGACTTGTCTTTATAAGCTATGTTACTTTCCGGTTGAGCTTTGGATATTGTGAAGAACTCATCCTATAGGATTCCTAAATAGGTAAATATGATCCTGGGATTATATCAATGTGATGTTGAATATCCCTCTCGAGTAGAAGACCATTAGGTAGTTCATCAACGATAACATCAACATATTCTTATAGTAACTTGGCCACTTCAGTAGGTATTGGTATGTCTTCCTCAGATCCTTTTTGCACTATTAATGCATAAGAGAATCCAGTTTCCTTCATTTACTTAATAAGCTCTCTTTCTGACAGCATATTCTCATCTTTCCCTATATCCTTAAGGGGCAATAAGACAACTTTTGATCCATCCTTTCAAAAGGTGTAGGTATTATGTTCTCCATCATGCATGACTTTTCTATCATATTGCTAAGGCCTCCCCAATAATAGATGGCATGCATCCATCAGAATGACATCACACTATGCTTCACCTTTATAAGTCTTACCGATGGAAAAATTGATCAAACATCTTTTAGTAAAGGTGACTTCATTCCCTTTTTTGAACCATGCAATTCGGTAAGGATGGGGATGTGTTTCACAATGTAATTTCAAATTATCTACCATCTCTTTTTGAAACCATGTTTTCACAACTACCACTATCAACAATAACTTGACATACCTTCCCCCGGAAGTGCACCTGGTTCAAAAAATATTTGTACGTAGCCACAAATATTCATTACTGCTACCCTGTCTTTGCTCTTTTCAGGAATCACCATAGGCCTCGCTATGATGATATTCTCCCCCATATCGGATGGGACTTCAGATTCAACTCCTTCTTCTTCATTCTCATCTTGTACAAAGTTTAAACTAAATTGTTGTCCTTGCTTCAAATCTTTCATGTTATAACTTTGGCATTCAAATGATTGATGGCCCTTTACACCACACCTAAAACACATACATGCGTACTTCCTCTGCCACCACCGTAGCTTATACCCCTCTGAAATCCTTTTCCTCATGGTTGATTAAAGTTATCTTGTCTATCATCTTATGCTTTCTCAGCTCCTTGGGATGATTCTCCTTTTCCATATTTAAAACCACCCCATGAGGCAGACGATGTACCCCTCCCTGCCCCTCTATTCCTTTGAGTAAATTGTTGGTTTTTCTTTTCCTCAGCTTCTAAGGCTAATTGGTATGCCTCTCAATTCAAACCCTATGCATGCTCAATTCATCTTGAATAGAAAATTTCAAGCAATTCGCATACCTTGCAACCAATTGCTCATCAATTTCATGGTGATCCACATGAATGGACAACTAATAAAACTCGTGTGTGAGTTCCTCAATGGTGGATAGGTTTTGCTTCAAATTCTGAAATCTACGAAAAAGGGTCTGTGCATAGTCTAAAGGAAAAACAAATTATTGCAATTTTTTCTCCATCTTATTCCAGGTCTTAATTTTGTCTTTTCTCCTTTTTTTTCTTTCTTTCTTCACATGATCCCACTAGATCATGGCGTGACCCTTCAACTTAACGCATGCAAATTTCACCTTATTTTTCTCTGCTATAGGTTTCCATTCAAAAAACATTCCATGGTGTTCAACCAATTTATTAACTCCTATGGTTTAAGACTCCCTGCATATTTTGAAACTTCTATTTTGATCCCACCATTCCTCCCTTCTAGAGCCCTGAGCATCCTTTATTCAAAAGGAAAGTGCTCCAATTGTTCTTATTCGTGTTCTATATGTTGATTTGTATCTCCTTGGTGTGTCTCCTCATCGGACACTTCTCTTCGTATTATTCTCTAATTATCCAATGCATTTGTAATATTTGCTACTTGCCTTTGAAGGTTTTACATATCTCTACGCATCTGAGAAAGACCCACTCTTCCCCTTCCTCTCCCAACCATCTTCCTACTTTGATACTAGATGATGTAGTCGATAAAATTTAATTCATTCATGAGATCTAAAAACCATGCAAACAAATGAGAGTGGAAAAGTAACAATCTTTTATTCCTTCTCCACCCTAACTATTACAATGGAGGTTCAACGTTTTTATAACTCATATATGAGATTTTCGAAAATTGATAATTTTAGAAAATTCTCACATGACTCTAAAACTGACCACTAACTTAAAGCTAACTAGAGCAACACTAGTTGTTAAGTCTCTTTTCTAATTAGGTGCATAAACTAACAAATAACTAATATATGAGATTTTTCAAAAATGCTAATTTTAGAAAATTCTTGCATGGATATAAAATTGGCCTCTAAATTAAATCTAACTCAAGCAACACTAGCTGTCAACTCGTTTTTCTAATTAGGTGCATAAACTAACAGATAATTGCAAATTTAAAAATTCCAGCAAAAACACTAAAACTCCAGTTTGAGGCACTATATGAAGGAATTAGGCCCCGAAAAAGTGTTGAAAAAATTCCGATAAAAGGATCTTATGAGTCACTGCAATGAACTCTTCGAAACACAAATTCCTATTAAATTTGAGCCCAAATAGATAAATGAGTCAAAAGTTATGACCCTCAGAAATCCCTGCATTATATCTTCTTATTTTCTCTCTCTCTTTTTTCTTCTTTTTTAAATTTTAGCCCATGGAAATCCTACATCACCTTTTAATATATGTTCTAAGATAAGTATTTCAATGTACCCATAAACTAAAATTACATATGTATATTATATTTTGAAATGTCTCATTTATTTCCGTTCATTGGCCTCAATCCTTCCACATAACCACAAAATATGTCACCTAGTGAACCAAGGTAAGGGATAAGTAATTTCAATCCATTCAAGTTGTGTTTTTTAGAAGAAGGTAAGAAGACACACTGACACAACCTGAAATAACACTAACATTGAAATGTACACAATTTCCACATTTCTTGCTATCCCTTATGAAGCAACTCACTTATAATTAGTATGTACCAATGTAAGCCAGTGCATATGGTGCACCAAGAAGGCAGTTTAATTTTGGTTTTAACATTATGGAAATGTTATGAGTGGACCTAATTGTTAAGAACATGTGTTTCCTTCTAGGAGGCCACATATTCAAATCCGTATGGGGTTGGGGTATGTACAACTCTTCATTGTCCCACGAACATAGGAGTCTTATACCCCAATTTGATGTCAAATTACATCATAATTATCATTATCATTATTATAGGGAATTGCGCCATTTAAAACTAATAAAGAATATGTAGTTGATAAGTTAGAATAATATTGGTTAGAGTTCCTCTCATGCTTTACACACATACAAAATGAAAAGGTTTTATTCTTGAATGTAAAGTTATACTTTTTTTCTTGGAAACAAAGAAACTATTGGGTTGTCCTTTGTGCCATATTGATCACTTGTATTGTGAGAAATATGTAATTTTACTTACTAAAATTGGAACATTTTTTTTAGATAAATCCAATATTATTCTGAACACCTTTTTTTATTAGTTTGTTTATGAATGCTCAAAAATCTTAAAGAAGAGTATCCCTAGCTCATTATAGTTTTGAGAAGTTAGAAAATTAAAAAAACCAATATTAAAACAATAAATATATTAAAAAAATACATAAATTAAATAATTTAAAATGTAAATGAATATATTAAGCTATAATTTATACCATTTAGAGAAACACATTGTCAATTAATATTATTTCTTTGATTCCATCAAATAACAAAGAACATGTTTTTTCCTTTTTGAAAAAAAAGTGTAGACAAAATATGAAATAATTTGCCATTAATATATTTAATTGTTATAAAAAATAACATATAAATTTAATGGACCAAAAAATTAGTAAAATCCTTTCCTCTTTATTCTATTTGACTATTATCTATTCATTTTATATAAGAAAATTTCAATAATGAGTATTCCAATAATTAATAATTAACTATTAATTTTTATAAAAGAAGCAATAAAAATATTTTTATTATTAAAAATATATATATATATATAATCAATATTAAAATAATAATATAAAACACATAAAACAAATACTTTTTAATAAATAAATCATTTTTAACCCCCACTTAAATTAAGCTTATTTAAATCTTAATCAAATGCATTTAAGTATAATAATATACCATGACCATGAAATTAATCTTGTTACACTTCACTTAATCTTGTTGATCGGCTCAAGAAAGTCTAAAATCTCAAATAATATCTAAACACCTATCAATGTAAACACCTATCAACATAATAAACATCTATCAATATAATAATAATATTTATTAATTAAAACAATAATTATTATTTCATTATAATCACCATGTAACATAATTAATATTTAGATCTTAACTTAACTTACCCTAATCAAGTAATATTTATTACTTAACCTAAAACCAAATAACGGATTATGATAATATAATATTGGTTAGTTAGCTACGACATTTATTATTATTTCAGCACTACCGAACATTATTAATATTTAGATCTTAACCTAGTCTAGTAAGGTGATATTAATTAACCTAAAACAAAATAACCTAATACAATAATATATTATTATATTTTTTTTATAATATTTATTAGTTACCTTATTTATAAGTGGAGCACAACATTTATTATTCTATTATAAGGATCTTAACCTATCCTACCTAATAAGGTAATATTTATTACTTAACCTACAACGAAATGGACAGCATTTATTATTTCATTATAAGCACTATCTAGCGTAATTACATGAATGCATAATTACATGAATTAAGATAATCAGATTGGAAAATATCTATCCTTCCCTAAACCAAGTTGTGACAGGCGTTGGCCGCTATATAAGTCGGGTCTAAGATACAGCGACAACCAAAGCAAATTTCCATTTCTATCTCTGTATCTTCAAGTGCTGCCTGCTACCTCGAATTGCCGAATTGCCAAAATTGGGCAGATCAATGGGTCGAATGAAATTAACTCCTCATACGGCCTTCAACATATCAGTCTCTATCGCCGGAGCAGCATGGATGTCATTAGCTTTCGTTTCGCTGTTGTTGCAGGCGTCCATGTCTTCTTCAGCTAGCAACAGCTCCAACCCCATTGACAACTGTTGGAGAGATGCAAACTGGGCACAGAATAGAAGGAAACTGGCAGATTGTGCCGTGGGCTTCGGAAGCTCCGCTTATGGAGGAAGAGACGGAGAAATCTACACCGTGACCACGCCCGATGACAATCCCACAAATCCGTTGCCTGGTAGTTTGAGATATGGGACAACCCGTAACAGTCCACTTTGGATTGTCTTTGCTAAGGATATGAACATAACGCTTCAGATGCCCCTGTCAGTCACATGCTACAAGACTATCGATGGAAGAGGAGCCAATGTCCAGATTAGCAACGGGCCTTGCATCCGCCTTGAGAATGTGAGCAACGTTATTATTCATGGGTTGCACATCCATGACTGTAAGCCCAACGTTGCAGGTAACGTTAGGGTTACTGAGTCGGTGCCAAAGACAGGACGCAGATGCTATATCTGTGGTGGGTTCTAGAGAAATATGGATCGATCACAACACGCTCTCCAAATGCCCAGACGGTTTGGTTGATGTGACCCTCGGTTCCACAGCCGTTACTATTTCCAACAACCGCTTCTCTGACCAAGACAAGGCAAGCTAAGCTAACTAAGCTGCTCATCGGCCAATTTTTAAATTTTTGTTTCTCAGTTTGACCACATTTCCCCCACCTTGGAGCTTCTCACACGTGTGGACATTCTATCTCTTGAAAGGCACACTTTTGGAAAGAATTTTATTGCCTAGTCGACCGAAAAAGGGAGGCACCCCACCTGCATGGCTATTTTTGGAGGAGGTTTCTATCTAAATCTTTATTTTAATATCCTTGAAATGTCTCAAGGAGTTAGTTAGAGGAGAATTATTATTTTATGTAGCAATGGAAAATTTATTGATGGTATGAATGTAAGCTCTCTTAATTAATATTGACAACTCTTCAATTAATTAAGGAAATAATTGATTTCTGTTGAGAGCTCCTGGAATGGTCCATAACTCCCTTAACGGTTCTCTATCTTGATCTGTGGAACAATTGACACATAGTCAATAGAAGCTTGATGGAAGTTGGGCTATAAAGACTTGTGTTTGGTCCCCAAACTTGCTAACTCAATCTCCTTCAGTTTTTACACCATCAATCCAAAGTAAGCAGAGTTTGGAAGTGCCATACGGAATGGTTGCCTTAAACAAAGTATCAAATTAGAGTGTGAGCAGCATCAATGGATGGAGGTATGATCCTGACGGCATACATTATTAATTCTTTTCGATTCTTTAAAAGTTTCTTTTCTTGATTGGGATATTGCTCATATGTTTCTTTTCTTTGCTTTTCTGGAGTGTTTCTCAAATGAACTGGTAATATTTTCTTCATAGATAATGTGCATATCTTTCAGAAAACATATGTAAACCTCAATGTGGGAGAAAATATTCTGCAGCTTCTGGTTATCCGATAGAGATTTCATGCTCCTTCGTGAACCTGCGTTAATAGTTATTTACTGCAGATTGTCATTTTATAAATTCAATCATAAAAATCCATGTATGTGACTGGAGAATCCAGGCCTGCCCGCGGATACTATTTACGCTGCGTCCAATCGGAAACCTAAGCCTCGTTTTTTAACAATTACATACAAAACACCATTTTAATTTGCCCATTAGAATTAGCCAGGCTTTAGAGACCTCAGAACTGTAAACATTCATGTGGGAAAAAGAAAGATACAGGTACTTTCCAAACCTGGACTCATGGAGGTGTCGGCTCAAGCGACTTGACTGCCTTTCAATCATGTTGCCAGCGATTATTTCTTATACAATAAGAAGAAATAATTATAATTATAATTGATACATATTTTGGGAGATCGATACAGTAGTTATAATTGTTATTTTGATACATTAATTTTAATTATTTTGGGAGATCGAAATTTTGCACCCTCGCTAGTTAAACGATCTCTATACAATTATTTTTGAAGTGAATAGTTCCAGTCGGTAATTTATTTCATTCCTTTTTGTTTCCTGTGCGTCCAAGAGGGTTAAACCACTGTCATCATTCTTCTTAGCAATAATTACAATATGATACCTTATCTGAGTTTTATGCACATGTATAAAAGAATTGAAATCAAGAAACTGTTCTTTGGATTTCTGTTGAGATCTTTACAGTTAGCTATTTTTCTAACAGTTCATGATGTTAAATAAAGTTTTATAATAAGGTGCTATTAGGATTTTTTCTTAATCAACTTGAATATATATTTCATTTGCATAATTAGTATCAAGTTAATTTTATGCATAAAAGTAATAATGTCTAGTGATCCATATAATTTTTATTGATTATAGAATAGCCACAGCATCTCTAATTAAATAATGTTATATATTATGATTGATTAGGATCACATAAAGAATATTTAGACATTAATTGTAATTAATTATACTAAATATAATAAATTTTATCCCACGAGAATTTTTATTATATTTATATAATTAATTAGGATAAAATATTAAATTATTCATAACTTACCCACAGGAATTATGAATTAATAGTTTTATCATAAAGTTCAATTCTATCATAAAGAATCATTGAATCTGCTTGAATTGAAAATTTAGCCCACGGGCAATTTTTATGTCATTAGATTCAATTTTAAACATGAATTTACATTGGTAAAGCATGAAATTTTATTTTTAAGGCCTCAATTTAAAACAAGCATCCCGCCAATGGTATTTGAAATTCCATAATGTAATTTCTTCTTTCGGTTTTGTAGAAAACATTATGGATCAATGTATATACCTAAAAGTTAGTGGGAGTAAAATTTGTTTTCTTGTTTTATATGTGGATGACATTTTGCTGGCAACCAATGGTAAGGGTTTGCTACATGAGGTGAAACAATTTCTCTCTAAAAATTTCGATATGAAGGATATGGGTGAGGCATCTTATGTCATTGGCATTAAGATCCATAGAGACAGATTTCGAGGCATCGTGGGTCTGTCTCAGGAAACCTATATTAATAAAATTTTAGAGAGATTTCAGATGAAGGATTGTTCACCAAGTATAGCTCCCATTGTGAAGGGTGATAGGTTCAATTTGAACCAATGCCTGAAGAACGACTTTGAAAGGGAACAATGAAGAACATTCCATATGCTTCTGCTGTCGGAAGCCTAATGTATGATCAGGTCTACACAAGACCTGACATTGCATTTGTTGTTTTGTTTGTCTCCTGTTTTGAGGCTACTTTACATGGTGTAAGGATTAAGAGTTTCATTTCTGGGCTTAGAATTATGGATTCTATTTCTAAGCCATTAAGAATGTATTGCGACAATTCAGCTGTTGTTTTTATGGCTAAAAACAACAAAAATGGGAGACGAAATAAACATATCGACATTAAGTATTTAGCTATAAGGGAACGTGTTAAAGAAAAGAAAGTGGTCATTGAGCACGTCAGCACTGAGTTGATGATCGCTGATCATTTAACTAAGGGCATGCCACCGTTTAAATTCAAGGATCATGTATTGAATATGGGACTTGATTCCATTATGTAGTTTCTCATTGTATGGACAATGTTATTATTGTGATGTTTTTCTCATACTTATGTGCACCTTAATTTAATTGAGAGAATTCATCTGTATAGGACCAAGAATAAACATAAGGTTTATTCATTAAGAAATTGTTGCCACATAAATTCTAATAAGAATAAATACATAGTAATACATGGAAGATAATACTCGTCTTAAGAGGACTTATCACCATGATTCATGTATTTATTTTTAATATATATTATCAATGGGTTTTAAGATGAGACATTAAGTTTGGAAGTATGGACCAAGTGGGAGAATGTAATCTCTCTTAACGAATATTGACAACTCTTCAACTAATTAAGGAAATAACTGATTTCTCGTTGAGAGCTCCTAGAATGGTCCATAACTCCCTCAACGGTTTTCTATCTGGATATGTGGAACAATTGACACATAGCCAATAGAAGCTTGATGGAAGTTGGGCTATAAAGACTTATGTTTGGTCCCCAAACTTGCTAACTCAATCTCCTTCAGTTTTTACACCATCAATCCAGAGTAAGTAGAGTTTGGAAGTGCCATACGGAATGATTGCCTTAAACAAAGTATCAAATCAGAGTGTGAGCAGCATCAATGGCTGGAGGTATGATCCTCACGGCATACATTATTAATTCTTTTCGATTCTTTAAAAGTTTATTCCGCATATAAAGAATCGTAATTTTCTAACGATGAAAGCATGCAAGTAATGTTATTAGGCGACAACGAGGACTATGAAGGTGATAAAAACATGAAGGTCACCGTTGCATTCAACCACTTTGGACTAGGCCTCATGCAAGGGATCCCAAGGTAAATTGCTCCCACTTTGAGTTTCACTGCTTGCACTAATACAATCCCAGCTTGAAAGTAAATTAAAATAAGGCACCAACATAGAATTGTGTCATTAACGCAGGTGTAGATATGGGCTTGTGCACGTAGCGAATAACAACTATGAAGAGTGGGGAATATATGCAATTGGAGGAAGCATGCATCCCACCATCAGAAGTGAAGGAAATCCGTTTGTGGCTCTGCAGTGAATGTATCCGTTCACTAAGTTAATAGTCGAATCTGACTCTCATATTGAATAATAGATAAGAATAATATACTTGATGATAGGATAAAAGATGATATGTGACAATGATGGCCCTACCTTAAATATGGCTCGGGCATTTAATGTTGAGGAGACGCCTCATTTCATAACCTAACTTTAGTTAACCTAATTATTAATTATTTAATTATTATCTTATTTTATGTTCGTAGCATTGCCACTCTCTTAGAAAGGATTTGTCCTCAAAGCCTTATAATTTTGTCGCATTGTTCTTTGCGATGTCATGGCTGACGAAACATGTTGATACGAACTGCTAAGTGTAGAGCATAACTTTTGATATGTGGATGGGTCAATCCATCCTAAATTCATTTTTTGCTGACTGTTGGGATCCCCCACTGATCGGTCGTTAAGAGCTTTGATCACATTAGTACCATCATCTTTCGACATTTCCCACTTTTCAGAATATTGGTTTTTATGGTTGGGGTGTCGATAGGGAATTTTCACAATGTCATTTTCTTTTACGAGCATCGTCTTTTGAGCATTGATCTGAGCTGGGAGTTTTATTTTCGTCTCTTGAGGTTTTAAGGTTTCATTCTGTATCTTTTCCAACTTGTTTCCTAATTGCCTATTATCATTTTGAAACTTCTTGATCAATTCGACCTGCGATTTTTTGTCATCTTCATACTTCTTAAGTTGTTCCTTAAGATCTTCATTATGACTTCCGATGCAGCTATTTTCTTCCTGCTTGTCTAGAAGTTTTCCTTCAATGTCTTCCGTAGATTGTTCTGTCTTCCGACTATTTTTCAACATCTTAATTTTTGTGACTAGTGTCTTGTTATGATATCTTAATCTGAAAATTTCTACGGATTTGTTGTATAGTGTTTTATTACTCTTTGCGATCTCCAGTTTGTGTGCCTTTTTAGAGTCGTCATTTTGTTATTGAAGAACTTTTATCTGTTGTCGACATTGGCCGACCTCTGATTCTTGACTTTCTAATTTATGTCGTATCTGAGTTAGTTCTTCATCTTTGTCACTAACGATTTTGTTCAAGCGTATTATTTCTGCTTCGTAATTATTTATTTCCTTCTTTATATCTTGATTTCCTAACCTCTGATTGAATTCATTTTCGGCTTTTAATTCATTAATTTGTGCATACAATTTTTCTATACGCCTTTCTTGGTCAGAGATTTTTATTTGATTGCACCTTTCTTGTAATTCAATTCTTATTTCTGAACTGTTATTTATGTCGTGCAATCTTTCATTGTCTTTTTTATAACGTTTTAACGTGGCTTCTAATTCCTCTATTTGTAGTCGCAAACCAGCTTTCATGGTCTTCGACTTCTTCGGTGATGGATGCTCATTCTGGACTATAGATGGCCTTTGACTTCTTTGTTGAGTCTTCAATTGACTTGACTTCTTTGATGGTTCTTCCTTCAACTTTTTCGATGATAATTTGTCTTCCTCGACTTCTTCTTGTCTTCTTTCGGTATTTCTTCCTTTTTTTCTTTTTTTTTTTAATTAATAATTGTGAAACAATTATTAAATAATAATTATTATTATTATTTGTAATAATAATATCACTATGAAGTTTTTGAATAGGTAAGAGTGAATGAAGTAAAAAATATATATATACTATAATAATATGATTATTATTATAATTATATAATTTTATGGCAAACTTTTGATAGTAAAAATTTTAATAAAAACAAAATGGTAATAATATTAAATATTATATAATAATATTTAATTTATTATAATAATTTTTGTTTTAATTAAAATTTGTATTTTTTTTTAATTAGGGTTGAAGGAGGGAATGGCGGCTTCAAGGAGGAGGCGTGGTGGAGACGTGGCGGATGGGAGAAGGGTAGCAATGGGAGGGAGAGGCGCTGGTAGTGGAGGAGGGCGCTGGTAGAGTGTGGGAGATGGAGGCATTGGAAGGGCGTATGCAGGTGCGGGCGTGATAGTGGGAGTTGGCAGGCGCAACGGAGAGGTGAGAGTAGGAGCAGGATGGAGGTTGTGGATGGCAGCGGAGATGGTGTAGTGCATGGGGGTTGTGTGCAGGTGCGGGAGGGCGTGCAGGATTGAGGTGTGTAGGCGCGGGGAGTGAAGAGAATGGTGGTGGTGCGGGAAACGTGCAAGAGGAAGGAAGATAGGAAGCAAGCGGGAAGTGACGGGCATGGAGCCCGGATGTGGACCAGAGATATTGTGATATCCCTCCTTTATGACCTATTTATTATTTTGTAAATGTAATTGTGTAAAAGGCCATGGTGACGAGCTCAAGGCCAAGGCCCCACCATAGGACCTTCAAACTAGTGTTATGTCCATAAGTGTTATTTAGACCAGGAGACTTAAGTTTGACACAACTGAAGCGATATGAAACTAAATCCACTAAAGGTAAGAGATGAAGCGGTTGGGAATCCAAGAGATACAATAAGTGATGAGGGATGTTATCCGGGTACCCCAGGTACTAGAGGAAGGTTGATCATTTCACTTAAAAACACCTAAATCCCCGAGGAAGTATCATAAGTGAAATATGTATGGTTAGATAAAATTATTAAGTGGCAGCTAAACCTTTAGAAAGTCACTATAACCTAATTACTAAAAGAGAGCATAATTATCATTATGAAGAGAATGTATTACCTAGGTCACTAACTAAAAGTGAACATGTTTCTGGTCATAAAGTTGTGGAAATATTATTAAAAGTTGAAAACCTTTCTTTTAGAATCCACTTGGTTTATTATTATGAAATAGCCTCATTATGAGGAGAGCTTCACCTTTCCAATATCGATTTATGGAATTAAAAAGAAAAAAATCATAGGAGATCACCATAGTTTTGGTTGTCCCTTCTTAGTAGGGGACACGATCCTTGATTTTTGGATCTTCTTTTTCCCATTAGATCACGGGGAGTTTAATGAGGGAACAACCCCCTTGATTTCTGGTAATTGTGTCATCTTCTCCTCACTAGTGTAAAATTTTGTTACGCATGATGGAGGAGATATCCTCCCTAGTTTTTCTTGGAACTCGTTAGTTTTTTTTTAATGACGCCACATCATTTGATTTTAGTGGGAATTAATGCAAAAGAAAAACAGTTAACAGCTCCACTACCACCACGAGCTTCCACTATGTAATCGGCGGTTGTAGCCTTGCGGCCGGCGGCCGGGGAAGAGAGGTGGGTTTACTGCCATCTCCGGGTGTGAATTATAGGATCTCGGCGCTATGAAATCAGCTCGGCGAAAGATACGGGAAAGAAAGCCGCAGGATTAATCGCAGGTCTTTATTTTTCTTCTGATAGATACTCTGCATACGGGATCGGGAATGCGGGGAAAATTCTAAATATATATATATATATATATGCTACCGGCGTTTGAAGGGAGAGATAGATAATTGCTTCCTGCGTTGAATGTTTGGATGTCTCTGACATAAAATTGATATGTGGGAGGAGAACGATTCCCAACAGAGTTGGAATCAGCACTCTTCATCGCTGACAGAACTTCGTTTTAAATGGTAAGGGGGGTAAATGCGAGTTGGTAGCGCTGAGATAAGGGAATAACCCTGTACCTGGAAAGGGGAGAAGGATGGATCTCCACTTCAGCGTCGATGCCAGGGAAGTTTTATTATTTGTCTATTTTCATTTCTTTTCCTCACTGCACAGATTTAGATCGTAGTATTTTTGTGAATGGTGCCTAAATGATTTTCTTTGTGGTTATTTTTGTTTAAATGCCAACACAAGGGCATGAAGTCTCTATCTGTTCAATCCATTTGTAGATCATGCGCGTCTCAGTTATATTTGCAGATAGACATATTGTTCATGATCTAGGCTGGGCGATTTTCTCCATAATCGACCCGACGCCTGTTGTTTTTAACTTGAATGCTTTGCTAATCGAATGGCGGCTGGGCGATTCTTTCTCAGTAGTTTTGTATCTATCCTTGCAATACGAGGTGACGCTGGGTGGACTGTGGGGAGATCAGCGATAGATGGTAAGCTAGAGATAGATCCTTCAGCATTTCAAAGGATGCGATTCTCAGGTTTGTTTCTGACTCGATATCTGCGTTTTCTTAGGCTGGTGTTATTACATGTTAAGATCTGAGATTTTTCTCATACGATCTGCGTTTTTCTTAGGCTGGTGTTATTACATGTTAAGATCTGAGATTTTGCTCATATGATCTGCGTTTTTCTTAGGCTTGTGTTATTACATGTTAAGATCTGAGATTTTGCTCAACGATCTGCGTTTTCTTAGGCTTGTGTTATTACATGTTAAGATCTGAGATTTTGCCCAAACGATAGGTTAATAATTAGGCGAGATCACAGATTTGATCCCTGCGATCTGCTTAGGATTTGTGTTATTATATGTTAAAATATCTGAACTTTTGCACAAAACCTGATGTTTAATACTTTAATGATATCAGAGATTCAATCTCTGCGATCAGGTCAGTTCGAAAGAGCTTGAACCCAGTACTACTACCTGTCAGTTGAATTATAATTTTGGGTTATGAACTCTACCACTACGAAACTGTACATCGAGTGGAAAGAAAACAAGATCGCTTGATCCCAAGTAATTATTGTGATGTATTTTATTTATATGAACTAGTATCGTGAGAAAGGAAATGAGGGATTGTTTGTTTCACATCTTATGATATAGTATAAGTCGCTAACACCGTGACGACTGGATAGTGGATATGATTATTATTCCTGCTATATTCTCCTGAGATTTAACAATTGACCGTTCCTTGTTATTACAATAGTAATATGTTAGCCTTTCCTCTTTTACATTTAGATGTTAAAATGCATGATAACTAGATTCATGTACAAGTGAAATGGGAATCTACCTCAGGTCAAAGGACATATATATATATATATATATATATATATATAGGGAGGAAGAGCATAGCCTTTATGTGTTAGTAAACATAGTAATTTGTAACAGAAGATGGTGATTGCAAAAATAGTCCTAGGCTCTTGAAGAGACACAAGAGTAAAAGAGTTCCTTGATGACATGGGTTTGTATGTTGAAGAAGCTCTCTATGAGAGAGTCCTTAAGGAAAGGAAAGTGAAGTTTGTAACAACATTTTGAGGAGGTGTACTCCTCTATGTTTTCCTTTTATATATAATACAAAAGAAATGACCTGCCTTTGTGGACGTAGCCCAAGAGGGGTGAACCACCTGAAATTGTTCTCTTTTATGTGTATGTGTGTTATTATTGTTGATATGTATTTGTTATGGGAATGCCTTGATGTCATGATATTAAATATATTGTTGAACGAGATAGTGGTTCACTTAATTATGTCAATGATCAAGGTATGATAAAAAGTTGCAAAGATATGAATGATGATACAAGTTTCAATGATTAGTTAACCAATATTATGTTTAAATGTGGCTGCTTTTCTTATGTCGATGTTCAAGTTGATGGTTTGTGGTTATGTCAATGGTTTAACTTGGATGGTTCATTGTTTACGCCATTGATTTAAAATGTATACCTTGTCGGGTGAATCCTTGGTAAGAGAAGTCATTATAGTTCCTATTGTTTATATAGTGGTTTGATTGACTGGTTTTTTTTCGTACACCTAAAGTAATCATGCATAGGTAACAATTTCATGATATTGTGCAAAGGTAGAGACGGAAGGATTCGCATATGGGCTATTATGGTTAACTTATTATGTTGGAAGAATTTACTAGACTATGATGTGCAACTTCAATGTTTTCTTTACACATAATTGTTCCATATTATGAGGAAAAGATGTTGTATTAAACTCATAAGAGATTATAATTTACAACTTGAGTAATAACGGTGAAAACTTCCATTAGTTTTACCCAACATATTGACTGGGTGATATGGGGTATGATACAACGGGCTTTGTCCTCACTACAAAAGGGGTTTTGTCCTAAGAATGTTAATGGATGAAAGTTTTTTTTAAATTTTACCAAATTTTCTAACTCGTTTATATGGAGATGTCACCTATGGTATCAGAGCATTAGGTTACAACACTAGGGCCTAATGAGCTCAGTATGCGATAAGTGAGTATGAAGGTTTTAAGTTTACTAATCAATGGTTTTCGTTTCATTTTGGATGCATGGATTGTATCGGAGGAGGGGAAGATGAATCTCCGAGCTCGACTTCAAGTTTCTCCCGCCAAAGCACAGTTTGCAAACACTCGAGCTTAGTTGGGGATAGCTGAAGAAATAATATAAGCTGGTCAAGGGAACTCCATCGATAAGACGCAAACAAAGGATTTATGTTCTAAAGAATCAGCAGGAGGTAATCGACAAGAGGTCTTTAAAATCGCAAGTAAGTATACTCCACTTGCTGAAGCATTATAAAGGAAAAGCATTGTCGATGAGTGAGCAGTTTGTATGTTTAATTTCGTATCTAAATGATCCTGTATTAATAAATACTAGAGAATGAGTATCTCCTAATGCAATTCCATTGAATGACCAGAAAGTATTCTTTGAAAATGATTATATTAATTGGACTATGTTCCTATTTTTTTTATCTTAGTGATCTTATTTTCATGTATATTGATCATAACGATAGTAACATAGGAGCCTTGAATATTCATAAGTTTATGAGGGTTGTATAAGCATAATTAGGATCATTCACCTTATGAAAGATGTACACTCCTACCCGGTCGATTGATGCCACGAGTAAGGTTTTAGTACTTATATGAGTCAAGTCATAGACATTCATCATAAGTATTGATTGCTCTAATTGTGTATTGTGATGATTAGAAAAGTTGATATAGTATGTGAATTACGAAGTGAGTAAGGTGCAATTAGGTCATTATATGAAGGACTATAAATTGCCATGAATTACTTGGTTATTGATTTCTCGCACTTATGCTGAAACGATTGTATTAATTATGTACATAAGATTGTGGGATTGAGATAATCCTTATTATATTAGAAAATGCATAAATGGTACTAAGGAGTAACTCCTGAAATTCTCCTTATTGGCTAAATGTTATTGAGAAAAGGTGTAGAAGATGTTGTACATTATATTGAATGTTACATGCAATGGTTTCGACATAGAATATTAGTTTTGTGTTCTTACTTATTTGTTATATGGGACATGTGACATGGTAGAGAAGAATGATTAGTTGAACTAATAAATATATAATAGATCTTCAAGGTTAATGTAAGTAATGTTACTTAAATTATATACATATATATATATATACTATCCAAACCATAGAGGGTTAGAAGAGTTGTAAAACTTTTATGCATGATTAACCAAGGGTCATCCTCAAGGTAAAAGATTGAAAGAATAGGAATGTTAGGATACTAAGAGTGGTTGACAGCAGGGTTATACCTTGATGTGATCAAAGCTTTATGTTATATGCATTGTAAGACCCCTCATTTAGGGTCACCTCGAAATGAACCTGAAACTTTAACAACTTCATACAAACAAATTAGCCATCATAGTTATTGGAAAAATAAAATAAAAAGCATGAATATCTTAACAAAAATAAGCAAAACCTTAACCTGTCAACCCGATCTGGCTGGTCCATTGTCGCCTTCGTCTTCCGTAAGATCCCTCCAGCAAAGCTCGTTTAACGATAGGCGAAGCAACCGTTAGCTTCGCCACCCAACCATAGGCTCATGCTTTCAGTCGCATGGCCTCCCCCGAGCTTTGGGTCGTAGAGCTCACACAAGTATTTCAGAAATTCAGCTTGGGCTTCCCTTCCCACCAGGATTTCTAATCCAAACCCTTAGATAGCAGCAAGTCCTTGAGGCATTCAAAAATTACGACAATCGTCCAAATTATGGGCCCTTTACCCATTCCCTGAGCCTTCCTTATAAAGGAAAATCTCGTGCGACACGTGTCGCTTCATGCATAATTAAATATTTTTAATTAACTATTTAATTAAAACACTCACCCATCCAAGTGTCAGTTCCTCTGGGAAGTGCACCTACACCCCTAAGTTTGCTCTAGTTTGTCCCCCAGATATTTTAATCAACTCCTATCTTTTAGTTGACTAGGTGTCTAATCTATTTTGCTCTTAAATAATAATTTCTATTATTTTAAATGCTCAACAAAATAACTATTCATGTGCAAATGTCTAAGCTATTGTTATGCATTTGCTAAGTAATAATCTAGAGTTATTCTCCTAAGTTTTTATGCAGTTTAATTTAACAATCAAACTCACTAGGATTACGGTGCCGCGTCGTTGGGCTCCTGGTTCCTTAATTTTTTTATCCCCTGACATGGCACCACTCCGTCGGGTCCAATCATCCATGGTTTCCATTCCTTGGCATGGTACCACCTCGTTGGGTCCTTGCGTCCATTCTTTCCGTTCTTGACAGGGTACCGCATCGTTGGGCCCTTCTGCCACCATCTTTCCGTTTTGACTTGCGGGAACTCTTGTAGGGATTTTAGGAATCGTTACCATCCATCCTCTGTCTACATGCTATCTAGGGACTAATGGCGCTGAGGAGTGAGTCCGTTCTCACTACGCGCCCCTCAACTCGTACGTGACCAGCTCCGTCGTGGCCCACCTCGTACGCCCTCACGCATTCCTCTTGAGCAAGCGGATCAATGCTTATCTGCTCATGCGTGGTATTCTTGTCGGAAGTCGACATCGTCGTCGCTTCCCCTGTGTGTGATTTACCCGTACTCTACGACCCTCCATGTTCCTTTGTGTGTCCGTTGGTGAACCGTCTCACTTGTTTCTACACACACTTCTCACCACAATTTATTAGTAGCACTGTTCTCAACAATCATCATCTAGTTTCTAACTCTAGCATTTGTTAAACATTTATGATTTATTCAAACTGCTCATTCATCTTATCAAATATACATTTCGTCGCCAAATACATAATCACCATACAGCTAGTCGTTAAGCATTATCCATCAACATAATTTTCCCTAGTCATAGCTAATCGTTTAACATATGCAATTATTCATTTACCTCAACAGTTTAGATACACATACTAAAAAAATAAGGTCAAAAGGTTATTTACTTAATGTTTCAATCAGCCGGGTCACTCAGCAGGTGCCCTCAATGTCTACACAAGTCTAGGGGCACTACATACACCCCTACTTATTTAGAACTTCGTCCCGAAGTTCAGAATAAAAATGGAAAACTACAACGCATCTCAGTTGCGTCCTCCCAAGTCGCAGAGCTAGGACTGTAACTGTCCTACTGCACTTTGACTTGATCAATCAGGGCTAATCATTAAGCATGATGTAATCAATCAATTATACCACTCCACACATATAAAACAAGGCTCAAGAGACCACTATATCGAAGTTGTTCAGTCGGGTTCCTTGACAGGTTCCCTTAAGGTCCACAGTCATTCTAGGGCATTACACATTCTCTAATCGTTTAAGCAAACATCATAATCACCCTCATAATTTCATTTCCATAATTCAGCCTAAATACGATATTCATCATAAGATTTCCCATGTGTTAATCAATTAGCCAAATCACAATTATCCAAAATCATCATTAAATCCATCATTAGAAACATATAAGTTTATCACATACATCGCTAGTCAGTCGCCAATTTTATTCTTAATCATCATGTACACAGTCATTTATCTCGGTTTCTTTAACTGGGTCACTTACCCATAATTGTTATCAACATCGATAGTCGTCGATGAGTTTGAGGGGCATTACATTGTATTTGAAGACAGCTCCATGTGGTCACTGTTTCATTTAGAGGACATTCTCATAACTACAAAATTTACAAAATTTAGGGAAGCTTTGAAATTTTTTAGACTTTGGTGCATTTATATTTAACTAGTCTTAAAAACCATCTCACCGGGTTATCACTTCATTGCCTTTATTGATGGTTGCACCAATTACTACATATTGTGGACATTTCAATGGCACTAAACTTTTGCTATGCTTTAAAACACGTTTTAAACTTTAATCCTATGATAAATGCAAAAGTCAGGGTACATGCACGGCTTCACACAGGGTGCACTGAATTCTACAAATGGGATATGTTCTCAAATCAATTCAAGGGTGCTTATTTATAAAATATTAATTTAATTAGAATGTGGTGAGGTAAAAAATATTACTCTGATATTTTTGGAGGTGTCCCGTCTAGTGAACTGTGAGAGACTGCAAAACCTTTGAAATGGATTGAGAGCCTGTATCTCATCAGTTCACTCCTTAAGCTACCATCCCCAAAGGTCAATAAGAGAGTTGACCCTTTGACTAGTTGACCTTATTTTTCAGTTTTGTAATCTATTTTGTTGGGTGTAAAGCTGCTGCACCACTAAAAAATAGGGCCGAATATGATCACTCTAGCACTGCCACGAAAGGTAAAGGATGGGAATATATTTGGCTTGGGCAAGTACAAATAAGCAACCAATGGAGGCTTGATGAATTGAAGGCCAATTATATACTTTTAAATAACGAAAAAAAAATCACTTGTCCAACAACAAATTCAGATGCACTATTGTTCTAACTCTATGTTGAATGGAACCAGGTTAAGGTAATAGCGGCAAGGAAATGCAATTGCAATTGCTCTGTGCTCTGTCATTCCATATTCTCCATGGGATCGAGGAATGTGTTCAATAATGGGACAATCTTTGGGTTTGCTACCACGTAAGCTGGTTAATGCGCATGCTTACTCTTCAATGCAATAATTGAGCTCAACGAGCCAATGCTTAACTTGATCATGGACATGTACTCAAGTTTTGATTAGAGCTTCCACTTGAGACATTTAAAGACAAAATTACAGTGCTTCCCTTCAGCTATAGAGGTGTACCAAACATATGAGAACATGCCTCAATCAACTTGTAAGAGCACCCACATGTTCAAAACTTGAGTTTTGAGCATCATTGAGGGTATCTCGCTTTATGTTTGAGGGACAGTCCTACATGAGCATTTACTGGCGCTGGATGCCGATTGAACATAAGGATACGTGAGAATTCTGGCAATCACACGGAGTTCAAATATCTTCTAGGTGGGTTTGGTCTTCAAAATGACAATAATTTACAAGAGCCCCAACAAAGAAACTTGGATCCAGGGATGAATCCAAGCTGAAGGCACAATTAACAAGTTAGTATCCTAGATAAACAATAAGTACTATAGCTGGTTAGCCATATAACCTGGTCTTCAAAAAAAATTGTACTCATCTTTTAGTTTGCAAATCAGAAAGCCTAGAGAGAGTGAGCAGGGGAACATTACATATCTATAAATAGTACAAGATCTCCTTTGAATGTGTCTTAGGATTATGCACTAATAATTTAGCTGATGTAAGGGCAATCAACCACCTTATGATCATTTATTTGGAGGAACACATTTATAAGATGAACATTTATGGAGGCTCCAAATTAGTTATTGATTGGATGACAGAGATAAGAGAGAAGAGGAGTATCGGGATCTATAGGGTGCTCCTTCATGCAACAGACCTGAAGTCCCAGTTTCAGACCATCATTTTCCATCATATATATACTGGGAACGTAATGAGGAAGCAGACATGCAATTAAAAGAGGCTTGCAGTAATCCATCGGGTTATTTTCTAGTCACATCATCTCAAGGGCTGAGAATGTTCTCCCTCCAAGGATTATTGCTATTTTATGTTTTGTGAGCACAAGTGAGGATTTTTTTGCGGGTTTCATGATCTTCATGATGTGTGATGTTTAATCAGATTCTTACAGAATTCACATGGTGCATATATTGGCTTGCTTGATCATATGTAACTCTTTTATTTTATGTAATGGAAAAAAACTACAGTTTTTTTCTCTTTTAAAAAAAATAGTAATCTACACAAACACAAACAACCATTTGTTTGTCTTTGTCAGCTAAGGAAGGCAGATATGAAGTTTATGGAGTCAAGAACAATTTTTCGTTTGTCCAAAAGCTAATGTTGTTCACTGGGAATACAAATCTAAAGATTGCTGCACATGCCTGGCAAACCCAAGAAAAGAGACCAAAAGTGCAGAGGACAGAAACATCTATGTGGCTTGTAGGTGTCCCATTAGAAGGTGCAAATAGAGGTATGTGACATGGCAGTAGAAGACATGCTATATATTTTTTTTTTCTTCGTAAGCAAATGTATTTTAATTATTTTATGAGGGATTCTACTTCTTGAAGTTTATTCTGTGAAAGAGATTAAAAAAAAAATTAACACAAATACTTTTGGCACATGAATGTAAGCTTCAAATGAGGACCAAACGAAACTTTGAAAGAGTCAAAAATATCAGTCACAATGTTTAGAGATGCAATGGTCAATTTCTACATCCTAATATTTTTCCAGAGGAAAAAAAATTGGGAAAGTAACTCTAAAATATAGGCCATTATGTTGGATTTCACCCCTGTAATTTGTTGAAACTGATAAAAAAAAATGCCTGTATTAATTAGCAGATCAGGTAAGTCTCCACTTAAAGGGTACAGAAGTTGGAATGCCCAGTTTAATGGCGTACCGAGGTGAATCTAATTACCAACCTAAAATAGACGTCTGGGAGGAAATAGCTCAAGTTTATTGTTTGAACATTATTAAATCTCTAGTCATGGACCTAAGAGAAGTTCTTGTTAACCTTATCGTATAGCACAAGAAGATGGCTATTTTCAAGCTCCAAAATGTGAAAGTTTTGACTTGGCTATTGCATATACCATCTGTGCATGATGCATTTACATTAACGAGGACATGAAACTTGAAATTTAACAAAGAAAAAAAGCTAATGCATTGAACGGGCTCATAACACATTTGGCTACACTTCAATTGGAAAATGTATTAAATGTTCTGGCTAGACATTCTAATCTAGCATATAGCCTTAACCTTAAACGTTGTACTTGTAAATGTAAATCCATGCCAAACGACCAAACCAATGACTTTAGGGTCTAATTTAACTTAGCATCATAATTTGTGAGAAACATCACTTTCAATTACCAAAATTTGATTTAAATCAACAACTCCGAAGGATTTTGGCACTCTAATTAACTGAATTGTCAAGTGATTTTTCCATCTACATAACTGCCTGAGAGATTTGGTACGATATAAGCAACTTCAAGGAATTTGACACCCTAATCTAGCATAGCATTAACCTTAAACATAGCATTAACATTAAACATTGTACTTGCAAAGTAAATCCTAATCGAGAGATCAAACCAGGGTCTTCAGGGTCTAGTTCAACCTAGCTTCCAAATTTGTGTAGGATCTAGGACTAAATGACTGAAATCTATTTTAAATCAGCAATTTCCAAGGATTTCAGCACTTCAATTAGAGAATATTGGGGATCGGATCTCCGAGATTTAGTTCTTACTTCTTTCCTACTACTGTATAGTTACAGACTTACAATTGTTAGTTGCTATTATATTTTCCCTCATATTATTCTGCAAGGAAGAAATAATACGGAATGAATTTGAATAATGCAAGTAGCTATATGGAATTTGAATGAGTTTTCTGACACATCTAAATATTAGAATTAATTCATTGCAGGGCAGAAGTAATGCCCAGATTCGAACTCATAGTTACACAAGAAGTTACACACGGTGAAGGGGGGAGTTCGATCCAGCTCCTATTATTCAGAAGAATAAGCTGCCCGGTCAAGCATGAGGGCATTGCCAAGATCCGAACAATGCGAAAACGTTTTAGCAAAATATGGACTGGGTGTAGATAGCTCTCTATTCTGATCACAAATAAGGGCTCACGGGATATACTGGGGCGTAATTGACCATCAACAATCTCACAACAAAAAGGATTTAGTATATAAGCATTCCACAATACATACGCTTATTCATCCTGGTTCACAACATAAACAGAGATTCAAGATTTTGAGACAGTGGTAATGAGCCGAATTGAATTGGAATGCGTATAGGCATGAATTGGAATGCGTATAGGCATTAACACAACAATCCGATTTTAATTTAGAATTTATACAGTAAGCTATAAAAAGTACAAGCTAAAACAGAGTTTTTAACATAAAAGTTCAGATCTGCAATCTCTTAATCCAAGTAGACTTTTGATGAATTGATTCTGGATTTGCTGGTGAATTTAAATAGAGTCAAAGATGCAGCGATCTATGGGTTATATGATCCAAAACCGAATTTATAACACGGTGAATGGGTACGCTCAAAACCCTTGAAATATGCAGTTAAAAAAAAAAAGAGAATACAATCAAACAGACTATGCAGGGGTTCTGGTTTAAAGGACAGAGACTAGATCCTTGCGATACAAGGAACATGGATTAGGAGTATCAACAGGTAACCGATTGCAAAGACCCTTGCAAAGATCAAACCCTGACCGTGTGTGTAAATGAAACATTCATAAATCGACATTTAGGCAGAGACCGAATACATTTATCAAATGCTGAGATAATAATAAGCACGTAAGTCATAACCTGGATCGCAATCTCCCAGATCGATGGCGGAGTCCCCCTGCTATATAGATCTATTCAAGAAAATTTGGAAATATGAAAGAGAAACACCAATACGGATTTAAATCAAACGCAGGGACCTTTGATGGATCAACATACACTTCTGGATATGAAATCGAAGATGCCAATCAAATCCAAATCAGACGCAGGGACTTTTGAATACGAAATGCTATAAGTTTGGGATCAACAACGCTAGATCTGGATTCGGAATGCTATGAATTTTGAAATCAACGCCAAATCTAGATTCGAAATGTTTTAGGTATGAATTCAAACGCCAATATCTGGGGATGGAATGCCATGAGTTTTGAAATCAAACGCAAAAATTGTTTTGTGAGGAACCAAACAAGTTTTAGATCCATAGAGGATGACTCGGATCGTGCTCACAGAGGTCTATTACAGGCAGCCACGAACATATCTTAAATTTATATATATACAAGGGATCGAATATATTCATCGAATTGACTTCCTCAAGTTAATACACAGGAAAATAAAATACATTAAAATAAACAGGATTACTTGCATAGGAAATGGACAAAACTCATAAGAATATTATACACAGTCGGGATCTATTCGACCCACAAAGGCAGATCGCATTTCCCTTTCTTTCTTTTTTTTTTTTTTTTGCGAAAATAAACTTGATCTACACAGAGCATTTCCTAAGCGGTTATAAACTCACCTACAGGGGCATCTTGATTATTATTCTCAGCAACATAAGTTTCGTCATTTAACTTATAGGAATAATACACAGTTTCATGAAATTTACACAGTCAAGAACTAATTAACCTACAGGGACAGATCGCACTTTCTTTTCTTAAGCCATATAAAACTTCTTAAATAATTCTATAATTTGCAATTGTCCTGTAAATATAACGGTAATTCAAGAAAAGTAAATCTGGTAAATATATATAAAATGAATCTAGTGCTTATAGATTCCAGAAGGGAAAATTCGTGGTTTTTCATACATTCATACAAATTTGGTAAATGTATATAAAATAAATCTAGGGAGAATATCGATCTCAATGCTGAAAAGAAACAAATTAGAAGACATTGAACCTGATTCGATCGTGGAGTCCGAGATGGGTAGACCGTTGTGGTAGTAGTTGATTCAGCTGTCCAGATCGATCCAATTATAATGAAGATACCGACAACCCCTCGGTAAAAATATGAGTCCGGTGCCCTCAAGGCTCGACCGGCTCTGATACCAAATGTAAGACCCCTCATTTAGGGTCACCTCGAAATGAACCTGAAACTTTAACAACTTCATACAAACAAATTAGCCATCATAGTTATTGGAAAAATAAAATAAAAAGCATGAATATCTTAACAAAAATAAGCAAAACCTTAACCTGTCAACCCGATCTGGCTGGTCCATTGTCGCCTTCGTCTTCCGTAAGATCCCTCCAGCAAAGCTCGTTTAACCATAGGCGAAGCAACCGTTAGCTTCGCCACCCAACCATAGGCTCATGCTTTCAGTCGCATGGCCTCCCCCGAGCTTTGGGTCGTAGAGCTCACACAAGTATTTCAGAAATTCAGCTTGGGCTTCCCTTCCCACCAGGATTTCTAAGCCAAACCCTTAGATAGCAGCAAGTCCTTGAGGCATTCAAAAATTACGACAATCGTCCAAATTATGGGCCCTTTACCCATTCCCTGAGCCTTCCTTATAAAGGAAAATCTCGTGCGACACGTGTCGCTTCATGCATAATTAAATATTTTTAATTAACTATTTAATTAAAACACTCACCCATCCAAGTGTCAGTTCCTCTGGGAAGTGCACCTACACCCCTAAGTTTGCTCTAGTTTGTCCCCCAGATATTTTAATCAACTCCTATCTTTTAGTTGACTAGGTGTCTAATCTATTTTGCTCTTAAATAATAATTTCTATTATTTTAAATGCTCAACAAAATAACTATTCATGTGCAAATGTCTAAGCTATTGTTATGCATTTGCTAAGTAATAATCTAGAGTTATTCTCCTAAGTTTTTATGCAGTTTAATTTAACAATCAAACTCACTAGGATTACGGTGCCGCGTCGTTGGGCTCCTGGTTCCTTAATTTTTTTATCCCCTGACATGGCACCACTCCGTCGGGTCCAATCATCCATGGTTTCCATTCCTTGGCATGGTACCACCTCGTTGGGTCCTTGCGTCCATTCTTTCCGTTCTTGACAGGGTACCGCATCGTTGGGCCCTTCTGCCACCATCTTTCCGTTTTGACTTGCGGGAACTCTTGTAGGGATTTTAGGAATCGTTACCATCCATCCTCCGTCTACATGCTATCTAGGGACTAATGGCGCTGAGGAGTGAGTCCGTTCTCACTGCGCGCCCCTCAACTCGTACGTGACCAGCTCCGTCGTGGCCCACCTCATACGCCCTCACGCATTCCTCTTGAGCAAGCGGATCAATGCTTATCTGCTCATGCGTGGTATTCTTGTCGGAAGTCGACATCGTCGTCGCTTCCCCTGTGTGTGATTTACCCGTACTCTACGACCCTCCATGTTCCTTTGTGTGTCCGTTGGTGAACCGTCTCACTTGTTTCTACACACACTTCTCACCACAATTTATTAGTAGCACTGTTCTCAACAATCATCATCTAGTTTCTAACTCTAGCATTTGTTAAACATTTATGATTTATTCAAACTGCTCATTCATCTTATCAAATATACATTTCGTCGCCAAATACATAATCACCATACAGCTAGTCGTTAAGCATTATCCATCAACATAATTTTCCCTAGTCATAGCTAATCGTTTAACATATGCAATTATTCATTTACCTCAACAGTTCAGATACACATACTAAAAAAATAAGGTCAAAAGGTTATTTACTTAATGTTTCAATCAGCCGGGTCACTCAGCAGGTGCCCTCAATGTCTACACAAGTCTAGGGGCACTACATGCATGGATACCTTGATAATATGTTTTGATATATAGACTTTATGATATGGAGGGGATTACTAATGTGTATTAATGCAAGTTAAAAGTACACCTTGGCATATGAGGGCCATACAATAAAGCGATATGCAGTCTCCCCCATAAAGGTATGTGATTATCCTTAGAAAAATACATGCAAGTATATATGTAGACGATTTATTGTTACTCACATGATGTTGGCATATGCAAGAAAAATGGGTACTTAATACAGTGAAGGAAAAGGATTGAGGTGAAGTGATCGTAATGCCCATAATAAAGAAGAATGTAGTCCTATTAATTGAGTTGGTTATGCTTAGTATGGAAATAATGTTTATTTTAGATAACCACATGTGGAGAATTGTAGTATGAAGGATGACTTTCTTATTTTTATACATAGAAGAAAAAACCTCCTTACAATATTTGGTTATGTTATTATGACAGATGGTCAAAAACTCGGTTGAACTTGTGGAAGAGCGTAATATATTATGCAGGTATATGTCGCCTTGTCAACAAGACCTCGACGCAAGTTATAAATGTTGGGTGGTTAAATTATATTATTTCACTGATGACACTATAAGTAGAAATCACAACTTGAGTCCATACATATCTAGCTTATCACTCATGAGCATCTGAGTAAAACTCGAATGATTTTATTTTTATTCTTAGTAGGAGTCGATAAGGAATAGACAAGTGAAAGACTTGTCAGTGCTATTAAAATTCCTATAAATAAATGTTGTATAGTGGTTATGAACTAACAATGCAGGATTTCGCTATGAATATAACAAATCAAAATGGAAGTGAGTATTCACGCGGATAAATAGCTGAGTTAATCGGTCAAGAGTAAGTGAGTATTCACTTAATGTATCTTATTTACTGGTCATATTTCGAGACACTTATAACCATGGATTAACATTGGATTATGTTGTTTAGTTACTAACATTTTCAGGATGTTATCATAATTACGATCAATGTGATAAACAAAAAGGAACGTGGCTTATAAGTCCATTGGTGAAGCTGAGCAGAACAAAATCGCTCAAGAGTAAGTGATTACTTTTTATTTTTTTATTTTTTTTATATAGCATGGATTACAGTATGGCACAAAACCTGATTTGGTGATGGATGTGTGCTACATATCATGAATGATAAGCAAATAAGTGAAACTACTTACCGTTATTACAAGACATATTGTAATTTACAAAAATTGTAAGAATTAATAAATGATTGGTTATCAAAATAAATTCTGGGACTCAAGCGAGAAGACTTGAGGGGAATTGTGTAAAGAGTGTCGTAATGGCATTTGAAATACTCCCTAAAATCAGGGATTGAACAGCCACTAGGATTCTCGGAGAATCGGCTGGCTGTAAGACCTAGGCAAGCTATAAGAAAATGTATACGTGGGAGGCAGGACGCTGCTTAGTATGCATGAAAGAAATGTTGCTACGTGAGCACTAAGGTGTTAGGCAAAACATGAATGAAATGTTTGTTGCGTGAGCACTAAGGTGTTAGGCAAAACATGAAAGGAATGTTTGCTGCGTGAGCACTAAAGTGTTAGGCAAAACATGAGAGAAAGAATTGCTGCGTGAGCACTACGGTGTTAGGCAAGAATTTCCTGGATCAGGTGAATGTTGTTGTTGATTTTTTTTTCAATAGAATACAATCATAGAGTGCTAGATCTATCCCATATATTACAAGGGATAGGTACAATAAAGAACTCATGATTTATGTTTCTGAGTTTGAATATGAAGCTGAGGACAAGTTGTTACTAAACCCTGTTTCTTTTGAATTCTAGTTTCGTGGTACGAATGATTGCTCCAAGAGAAGAGTGAACACCGAGGACGGTGTTATTTTAAAGGGGAGGAGGATGTGATATCCCTCCTTTATGACCTATTTATTATTTTGTAAATGTAATTGTGTAAAAGGCCATGGTGACGAGCTCAAGGCCAAGGCCCCACCATAGGACCTTCAAACTAGTGTTATGTCCATAAGTGTTATTTAGACCAGGAGACTTAAGTTTGACACAACTGAAGCGATATGAAACTAAATCCACTAAAGGTAAGAGATGAAGCGGTCGGGAATCCAAGAGATACAATAAGTGATGAGGGATGTTATCCGGGTACCCCACGTACTAGAGGAAGGTTGATCATTTCACTTAAAAACACCTAAATCCCCGAGGAAGTATCATAAGTGAAATATGTATGGTTAGATAAAATTATTAAGTGGCAGCTAAACCTTTAGTAAGTCACTATAACCTAATTACTAAAAGAGAGCATAATTATCATTATGAAGAGAATGTATTACCTAGGTCACTAACTAAAAGTGAACATGTTTCTGGTCATAAAGTTGTGGAAATATTATTAAAAGTTGAAAACCTTTCTTTTAGAATCCACTTGGTTTATTATTATGAAATAGCCTCATTATGAGGAGAGCTTCACCTTTCCAATATCAATTTATGGAATTAAAAAGAAAAAAATCATAGGAGATCACCATAGTTTTGGTTGTCCCTTCTTAGTAGGGGACACGATCCTTGATTTTTGGATCTTCTTTTTCCCATTAGATCACGGGGAGTTTAATGAGGGAACAACCCCCTTGATTTCTGGTAATTGTGTCATCTTCTCCTCACTAGTGTAAAATTTTGTTACGCATGATGGAGGAGATATCCTCCCTAGTTTTTCTTGGAACTCGTTAGTTTTTTTTTAATGACGCCACATCATTTGATTTTAGTGGGAATTAATGCAAAAGAAAAACAGTTAACAGCTCCACTACCACCACGAGCTTCCACTATGTAATCGACGGTTGTAGCCTTGCGGCCGGCGGCCGGGGAAGAGAGGTGGGTTTACTGCCATCTCCGGGTGTGAATTATAGGATCTCGGCGCTATGAAATCAGCTCGGCGAAAGATACGGGAAAGAAAGCCGCAGGATTAATCGCAGGTCTTTATTTTTCTTCTGATAGATACTCTGCATACGGGATCGGGAATGCGGGGAAAATTCTAAATATATATATATATATATATGCTACCGGCGTTTGAAGGGAGAGATAGATAATTGCTTCCTGCGTTGAACGTTTGGATGTCTCTGACATAAAATTGATATGTGGGAGGAGAACGATTCCCAACAGAGTTGGAATCAGCACTCTTCATCGCTGACAGAACTTCGTTTTAAATGGTAAGGGGGTAAATGCGAGTTGGTAGCGCTGAGATAAGGGAATAACCCTGTACCTGGAAAGGGGAGAAGGATGGATCTCCACTTCAGCGTCGATGCCAGGGAAGTTTTATTATTTGTCTATTTTCATTTCTTTTCCTCACTGCACAGATTTAGATCGTAGTATTTTTGTGAATGGTGCCTGAATGATTTTCTTTGTGGTTATTTTTGTTTAAATGCCAACACAAGGGCATGAAGTCTCTATCTGTTCAATCCATTTGTAGATCATGCGCGTCTCAGTTATATTTGCAGATAGACATATTGTTCACGATCTAGGCTGGGCGATTTTCTCCATAATCGACCCGACGCCTGTTGTTTTTAACTTGAATGCTTTGCTAATCGAATGGCGGCTGGGCGATTCTTTCTCAGTAGTTTTGTATCTATCCTTGCAATACGAGGTGACGCTGGGTGGACTGTGGGGAGATCAGCGATAGATGGTAAGCTAGAGATAGATCCTTCAGCATTTCAAAGGATGCGATTCTCAGGTTTGTTTCTGACTCGATCTCTGCGTTTTCTTAGGCTGGTGTTATTACATGTTAAGATCTGATATTTTTCTCATACGATCTGCGTTTTTCTTAGGCTGGTGTTATTACATGTTAAGATCTGAGATTTTGCTCATACGATCTGCGTTTTTCTTAGGCTTGTGTTATTACATGTTAAGATCTGAGATTTTGCTCAACGATCTGCGTTTTCTTAGGCTTGTGTTATTACATGTTAAGATCTGAGATTTTGCCCAAACGATAGGTTAATAATTAGGCGAGATCACAGATTTGATCCCTGCGATCTGCTTAGGATTTGTGTTATTATATGTTAAAATATCTGAACTTTTGCACAAAACCTGATGTTTAATACTTTAATGATATCAGAGATTCAATCTCTGCGATCAGGTCAGTTCGAAAGAGCTTGAACCCAGTACTACTACCTGTCAGTTGAATTATAATTTTGGGTTATGAACTCTACCACTAGGAAACCGTACATCGAGTGGAAAGAAAACAAGATCGCTTGATCCCAAGTAATTATTGTGATGTATTTTATTTATATGAACTAGTATCGTGAGAAAGGAAATGAGTGATTGTTTGTTTCACATCTTATGATATAGTATAAGTCGCTAACACCGTGACGACTGGATAGTGGATACGATTATTATTCCTGCTATATTCTCCTGAGATTTAACAATTGACCGTTCCTTGTTATTACAATAGTAATATGTTAGCCTTTCCTCTTTTACATTTAGATGTTAAAATGCATGATAACTAGATTCATGTACAAGTGAAATGGGAATCTACCTCAGGTCAAAGGACATATATATATATATATATATATATATATATATATAGGGAGGAAGAGCATAGCCTTTATGTGTTAGTAAACATAGTAATTTGTAACGGAAGATGGTGATTGCAAAAATAGTCCTAGGCGCTTGAAGAGACACAAGAGTAAAAGAGTTCCTTGATGACATGGGTTTGTATGTTGAAGAAGCTCTCTATGAGAGAGTCCTTAAGGAAAGGAAAGTGAAGTTTGTAACAACATTTTGAGGAGGTGTACTCCTCTATGTTTTCCTTTTATATATAATACAAAAGAAATGACCTGCCTTTGTGGACGTAGCCCAAGAGGGGTGAACCACCTGAAATTGTTCTCTTTTATGTGTATGTGTGTTATTATTGTTGATATGTATTTGTTATGGGAATGCCTTGATGTCATGAGATTAAATATATTGTTGAACGAGATAGTGGTTCACTTAATTATGTCAATGATCAAGGTATGATACAAAGTTGCAAAGATATGAATGATGATACAAGTTTCAATGATTAGTTAACCAATATTATGTTTAAATGTGGCTGCTTTTCTTATGTCGATGTTCAAGTTGATGGTTTGTGGTTATGTCAATGGTTTAACTTGGATGGTTCATTGTTTACGCCATTGATTTAAAATGTATACCTTGTCGGGTGAATCCTTGGTAAGAGAAGTCATTATAGTTCCTATTGTTTATATAGTGGTTTGATTGACTGGTTTTTTTTCGTACACCTAAAGTAATCATGCATAGGTAACAATTTCATGATATTGTGCAAAGGTAGAGACGGAAGGATTCGCATATGGGCTATTATGGTTAACTTATTATGTTGGAAGAATTTACTAGACTATGATGTGCAACTTCAATGTTTTCTTTACACATAATTGTTCCATATTATGAGGAAAAGATGTTGTATTAAACTCATAAGAGATTATAATTTACAACTTGAGTAATAACGGTGAAAACTTCCATTAGTTTTACCCAACATATTGACTGGGTGATATGGGGTATGATACAACGGGCTTTGTCCTCACTACAAAAGGGGTTTTGTCCTAAGAATGTTAATGGATGAAAGTTTTTTTTTTAATTTTACCAAATTTTCTAACTCGTTTATATGGAGATGTCACAGATATGGAGCAGTAGGTAAGTCACAGCAGGAGGGAAGAGTGCGAGGCATGTGCAGGTGGTTGTGGAGTGGATAGTGAGGAAAACGCAGAGAGGAGGGAGGATGATGTATGAGTAGGGTGGATGGAGCCAATGAATGGTGGAGGGAAGGCGTGGAATGGAGAGTGGAGTGAGAGCAATTGTCGCATGAGTAGAAGGTTGGTGAGTAAGGTGGAAAATGAGTCCTGATGTAGAGCAGTAGCCAAACGGATGAATTCCAAGCAGCAACCAAATGGATAAATTTCGAGTAGCAACCGTCTTTGGTTGGACTTGAAGAGAGAGCAGAAACCGAGCTCTAAAGGGAGAGCCGAAACCGAGCTCTGAGTGTAGGAGCCGAATCCGAGCTGAGGTCGAAGGAGCCGAATCCGAGCTCTGATACCAAATGCAGTGAATGTATCCGTTCACTAAGTTAATAGTCGAATCTGACTCTCATATTGAATAATAGATAAGAATAATATATTTGATGATAGGATAAAAGATGATATGTTACAATGATGGCCCTGCCTTAAATATGGCTCGAGCATTTAATGTTGAGGAGACACCTCATTTCATAACCTAACTTTAGTTAACCTAATTATTAATTATTTAATTATTATCTTATTTTATGTTCGTAGCAGGCTCCAAAGGAACAATATAAGAAGGAGGTGACACGGCGTGAAGCATGTAACGCTGATTCTTCTTGTCCAGACCAATGGTTGTGGGAATCAGTGGATGATGTGTCTGTGAATGGAGTATACTTCATTCAATCAGGGACTGAATTTATGGTTATTCCTCAGACAATGTACTTAGAAGGGAAAATATTTCAAATTGGCAGTGGGAGTTTAGTACCGAGGATGACTCAGGATGCAGGAGCTCTGGCTTGTATTCCCTTGTGGCCTTGTGGAGGAGCATAAATGAATATTCATGTATTTACAAATACCGATTTTTGTTAATAACGGTGAGAATAAGTCCTTATCTCGATTAGCCCATATCTCGATTGCTGATTCTTTCTATGTCCATTGGATGGATGAAGGTCAAAGGTGGACTTTCCTCCTTTCCTGTTGCGATGGATGGAATCAACAATCGAGATAAGGAGATAAGGATCGCTGAAAATAAATGACTTACCAATTTTGGTGTTTACATATATCTAGTTTACTATCCCTCATATGTTGTTGTATGGTCCATCTATGTTAAGATGGAGAAACATCTGATCTATCTGTTTTGGCATTTATACAATGGTATTCATATCATTAAACTTCCTGTTTTGTATTTTAAAAATAGAATAAGAAATTCAGAGTAGAAATAAGATAATAAAACAATATTTTAAAATGAAATAGAAAAAATTACCATAATAATATAATGGAATATCACAATAACGTTTATTGAAGAAAGGAAAGGTATGTTTATCTAAATGTTAATGAAGAAACTTTTATGTGGGTTACTCTTAGTAGATTATCATGGCAAAGGAGTTAGAGTTTTTGGAATTTTTTTTATTGAAGAAAGGAAAGGTATGTTTATCTAAATGTTAAAGAAACTTTTATGTGGGTTATTTAGAATTTAAGGAATTTTTTTTTATGATTTTTTCAATTTTGGGTTTCTAGAGTAAATTTTTGTGTATTATATATGTGAGTTATTGTTTATTAAGGAATTGTTTCTTGATTTTTTCAATTTTGAGTTTTTAGGGTAAATCTTTGTGTATTATATATGCAAGTTATTGTTTATTATCATGTTTTAATTAAATACTAGTATTATTCTTCTTACATGGATTTATCAAACTCTTAAGTTTTTTAACAAATGTTGTTTTTACACTAAAAACTATATTTAATATTGATGACCTCAATATATTAAAATTCATTTAAAGACAATAACTTATGACCTTAATATTTTCCTCTCATAATGAAAATATTGAATTAAAACCAAATTAAATTATTCCAAAATATTGATATCTTAAAAATGATTAATTTTGTTTTCGACACTCATCATTCAAACCCTACGAGGGATTAGTGACTAATAAAATGATAAACCAATTGAGATTGAGTGTGAGTGTTGTGCCAACAAGCCACTAATGTTCAACATAGTGAAAAAAATTGTTAAAATCATATTTTTCCAAGTGCAAGCATTAAAATGGAAATGAGCATGGATGTGACTTAAATTGGCATCTTGTTTCCAACGTGTCATTGTGTTCTTGATTCAAATGATTGAGATTATGATGTTTTTAAAAAATTTAGGAACGGTATTAAAAGAAGCCATGAGACAATTTGATAATGATAGCATGGACACCATTTCTCCCTATTCTCTAACTTGACTATGCAACCTTTGCATAGGACTTCCTTTAACTTTTGAGATTGCGAACCAATCAAATCTATGGTAATCTATAATTTTTGGGTTGTTTTATTCGTCATGGTTAGTGCTTTTTAGAATGGAATATATATTCATCCATTTATTTTAGCAATATTGGTAGCACGTATATTTTGATGGCAAATTTAATGATGGCACAAATAAGGTATGATCCCATATACCTATTTAATGATGTCACAAATAAGGTACGATCCCATATACCTATTTACATCATGTTGGAGCTTTAGCTAATAGTAGTACTACATTACTACCATAATTTGTTTTCTCCCGACCAAAGTCCATTGTCATCCCAATGTAATGTGCCTTCCAAATATGTTTGGCATGCATACCCAAAGGATCATAGAGATGGCCTAGAAGGAATAGAAATTCATCTTAGATGTGAAAGTTTTAAACTTGTTTACTTGTGTATAGTAACTAAGACTACTAAGAAGTCTTATGGCCACAACAATTAAGCATTGTTGTAAGTTCCAAAATTGTAGGTTGGTCAAGGAAACTCATAACACAATTTGTTTCACTTCTTATGGTTGATCTATAAGTAGAATTGTTAGATGATGTGGACTACCACTTTTGATCACGGTCATTCTATAACTTTCCCTATGTTTGTATGAATTGAAAAGTCATGTGGTTAGTGTATATGATAATTTCCTTTCCCATATTATAATGCATTCCCATTAACAACATGTGTGTACAATGGAGTACATATCCTTGTCATAGAGTGGGTAACTACAAACTGCATTAAAAAGGTGTCTCTCAATGGTAGGCCACCATATGTTCATGCTAAATGAAAACAACATCAACCATATAATTTGAAGTATTCGGACCTCAATCTTTAATAATTGTTTAAATTTTAGTAGAATGAGGACTGGTACCAAGTAGAGATGGGATTTTAGACCCTCAAATTATTTATATTGTGCCTCGGCCTAAACAAGCATCGCTTTGGATCCACCCTCGGTCACTTGTTTTTGGGGCCAAGTAATATGAGAGAACCTCCAAATAAACATGTAATAGAAGTTAGCAAGGACTAAGAAGCTATGGTTCTCTATTAATGTCTTCAATGTTGGCCAATCTTGGTTGGATCAACATGCACACAACACCCATCTAGGATACTAAATTCTCTACATGTTCAATGGACACTTTAATTACCTATATAGGCATATAACGTATATTGTGATAAGGTGCTTATTACTTTTTGAATGTGCTTCAAATATGTATCTCAAGTTCTACTAAGGATGACAATATTGTCTAGATATACAATCAAAAAGGAATCGATGAATGGGTTCCAAATATCATTGATAATGCTCATGAACCTTTTTGGGACACTGAACGAGGTGAAAGGTGTGGCCAACCACACGAAGAGACCTTATTCAAACTTGAATGTTGTTAATAATGGGGCATTAAATATCTATTTTTGTTAATAATGGTGACTATAAATGACATACCATTTTTGGTGTTTACATATATCTAGTTTTCCATCCCTCATATGTTATATGGTATATCAATTTTACGATGGAAACATGTATTATCTATCAAACAAAGTTTCATCATTTCCTCGCATGACCATGTTTTGTTTTACATTTATACTAGTGATTTTCTTGGTATTCATATTGTTAAACTTCATGTTTTGTATTTTAATAGCAGAATAAGAATATTTTAAAACAATAATTTAAAATGAAAAGGAAATAATTACCATAACAATATACAATTGTAAATAACATAATATCACAATAACAATACCTTATACCTTTATTGATGAAAGGTGTGTTCACTTGCATCTTCAAAGGGACAACCTCCAAATACACTCTTCTTAGTGAAGGAAATTTCTAGTGTACATGTGTTGTACTCTTTGTAGGTTACCATGGCAAAGGGGTTAGTGGGTGACCACAATTGGGTGGAATCTTTTTTGGGTATGTATTTGGTCTATTTTGATTTTTTTTACTAATGGTTTTTCAATCCATTGTAAACTAAGAATTAAGGTTGTAATTTAATCAAGGTTAATGGAGTCAAGTTTTGGGTATTTACATTATTGTAAACAAAAAATATAATACAATGAAATAAAGAGTGGAGAAACCCTCAAGTATGTTGTTTTTTTCCAATTTTTGGTTTCTAAGGTAAATATTTTGTATTTTATATCTAATTCATTGTTAATTCTTGTGTTTTAAATTGTGTTTGGTATTGTTTATCTTACATAGATTTATCAAACTCTTCACTTTCTAGTACGGGGAACATTCTTGTAAATTTTCTTTCAAATGTTTCTTTTAAACAATGGGCCTTATTTAATATAGATGGTCTCAATACATAGAAATTCATTCAAGGAGGCTAGGGTAGAACCCTAACTCTTTCCTCGACTAACATGAATGTTGGTTTGAAACCAAATTTTGTTATTCCAAGATATTTATATTTATAAACCAATTAAAATGTTATGCAATTGTGTTTTTGATAGAAGGGAATGCATTCAAACCCTACAGTCGATTGCTATGAAACTCTTTGTTAATTAACAATTTTCTCATGATAACAAATGAGGGGAAAAAATAGTGAGTAATAAAAGGATAAACCAATTGAGGCTCAATGTGAGTGTTGAGTGTTGTGCCAAAAAGCCACTGATGGTCAACATAGTGCAAAAAAATGTTAAAATCAAATTATTTGAACTGCAATGGTTTATGTAAAAGGATTACAAATGGAAATGAACATTATTGTGACTTAAAGTAGCACATTGTTTTCAAATTATCATTGTTGCTATTTCAAATCATTGAGATTATGATTATTTTAATCAATGTTGTAGAAAATTTGAGAAATTATATTAAAATAATCCATGAAACATTTGATAATGATAGCACAAACTATTGGAAATATCACCAATATTGAGAGGGGGTGTGAATCGGTATTGATCACTTTTTACCATTTCAAACTTTAAGCATATCATGTAGTAATAACCATTAACAACGCCACACATAAAATCATACACATTTCACAAGAGATAATGCTTTTCTTATAATATAACAAGATTACAAGATTAAATTCATAGGAAGCACTAACTTCCTGTTTACGAGCACCAACTCAAAGGAGTATACAACCCTCTTATCTTTAATAGCTCCAACCGGAAGGAAGCACCCACTCCCTAGATTCTCTAGCACCCACTAGAAGGAGGTTACAACCCCTCGATCCACATGATCCAACCTATAGAGAGGATTCCAATCCCTAGTGAGCTCCAACTCACCCTAGCACCACCCTGCCACCCTAGTTCTCCAACAACTAGAAGGAAGCTCCAACTCCCTAATATCACAGGAACCAACCTGCCTTAGAAGCACCATGTCACCCTAATAGGAATAAGAGTATCAATCTGTCATTGTCAGTGTCTTCATTATCTCTTGCTTTACTGTCACTATCACTATATTCACTATCAGTGTCACTATCTTGAACAAACCCTAGAAAAATTCATCCATAAACTTCATCTCTTCATTGGATCCTTCAATCCCTTAACATCATCATCATCATCAAACCTTAGTTAATTCTAAGAGATTAATCCTAGATCATTCAAGAAGAACCCTAAACCATGCACCAAGATCACAAGATAAACTATAGTCCATTCCTTTGCCAAGATAAGGAAGAAAGAGAGAAACCTTAGTCATGCACCATGTTCTTCACCAAAAGAAACCCTATATCATGTAATCACATAACCCTTACAACAAGCTTTGAAACAAGCCAGGAATTTTGTGATTCTGATACAGTATAAGAAAGTTATGCAAGTTTCAATCAATATTATTCACTTGATCCTTCTCTTGAATTTCGCTTAACTCTTCTTGTCTTCCTTGAACTTGTGCTTAAGATGTCTTGAACTTGGATGATTCAAAATAAATGTTTAATACTTTATTTATACATGTCCAAGTCACTTTATTTATAAAGTAACATTGTTAGCTCATGCAAATTTTTTTATGGTTCATGGTGACTATTCTTGCCATTCATAATATTTCTCAGTACTTGTAGGGACTTGGCACAACCCAAGTTCACTAAGCAAAACCCTAGCTCTGGAGATGGCATAATAACACCTTTTTCGAGACTTCGAGGCACGGTGTGGAGAATACCCTAGCTGGAACCCGGCGTCCCGGAGCCATGAAAATCAACAGATTCATGATGGAAGTCACAGTTTTACTACTGCGGGTATTTTAGTCGAGCATCACGTGGCCATTCAGGGACACTTTGAGGAATTGCTCCGGGGGCATGGAACCCAAACCAGCGAGCAGACTCGGGTTCCATCGGCTCCCTCATGTGTACACGGCCATTTTGGATGTGTTCACGATGGCCATGCATGCCCGGAAGCCTCCGGATGAGAAATGAACCCCTTGAGCAAGATTGGCATGGCCTTCACTAAGCAAAACCCTAGCTCCGAAGATGGCATAATAGCACCATTTTTGAGACTTTGAGGCACGGTGTGGGGGGGGGTCCTAGCTGGAAATCAGCGTCCCAAATCCATCAGAATCGATGGATTTGCGATCAGAGTCATGGTTTTGTTGTTGTGGGAATTTTGGTCGGGCACCCTAAGGCAATTTAGGGACACTTTCAAGAATTGCTCCGGGGGCACGGAACCCAATCCGGCGAGCAGACTTGGGCTCCTTCAGCCCCCGCACGTGGACGTGGCCATTTTGGACATGTTCACAATGGCCATGCACTCCCGAGACACTTCAGATGAGAAATTGGCCCCTTCATCAAGATTGGCATGACCTTCATTGAGCAAAAATCTAGCTTCGGAGATGGCACAATAGCACCATTTCTGAGAATTCAAGGCACAATGTGTGGGGGGGCCTAGCTATAACCTGGTGTCCCAGATCCATCGGAATTGATGAATTCATTATTGGAGTCATAGTTTTGCTGCTGCAGGCATTTTGGTCAGGCACACTGGGGCCATTCAGGGACACTTTGATGAATTGCTCTAGGGTCACGGAACCCAAACCGATGAGCGGACTTAGGTTCCATCAACTCTCGCACATGCACATGGCCATTATGGACGTGTTCACGATGGCCATGCATGCTCGAGTGTCTTTGGATTAGAAATAACCCCCTTCAGCAATATAGGCATGGCCTTCAATGAGCAAAACCCTAGCTCTGGATATTGCACAATAACACTATTTCTGAGACTTCAAGGCATGGTGTGGGGGGGCCCTTAGTTGAAACCCGACGTCCCAGATTCATAGGAATCGAAAGATTCACGATCGGAGTCATAGTTTTTCTGCTCCAAGCATTTTGGTCTGACACCCCATGCCCATTTAGGGACACTTTGAGGAATTGCTCCGGGGGAAAAAAACCCAAACTAGCGAGCAGACTTGGGTTTCGTCAGCTCCCACATGTGCAAAAAGGAACTTTCAAACTACCATATAGGACATGTCTTAGGTTTGTTTGTCTCTCAAGTGTTGATACATATGAAAAATGGCTAGGTAAATGTTGCTAATGAGATGAAATGAGGGTTGTGCTTGCTTAAATCCCTAAGGGCACACCTCACACAAGAGGTCATACACTTATAAACACATCGTGATACTCCCTAAGCTATTGAGACAATATTTAGAATATGTGAGCCATTATAGAGTAACACCTTTGACCTCCTAATGTTATGTAAACACATAAGAAAGTGTTTTACCATAAGTCAATTAGAGAGGATATGCCATAACACTGGTACCAACTGGATGTCCCCATTTTTATATGGCATATGGAAAGGTAGGCTAAGTAGATTGAAGGTATACTAGAGGTATCTTTGAGCTGGTTGAAAGTGTCTCTATCAAGTGTCTCAAGCCATGGATAATACCTTAAAGAATAATAGTTGATCTATGAAGGGTATCATTTGCCTTTGATTGTTGACCTCGATGCAATAAGTAGGTTGTGGACATTAGGTATGGGTCTTGGGTTCATGAACATGTTCAATGGAGGAAAGATATGCCTATTCGCTAAATAAGGTTTCTATGCATTTAGGACCAAGAATGATGTGTCAAATCATAACATATATAGGATCGAAGGATATTTGGCCTCCATATGAGCATATTCAAATATGATTAGGAGGTTATGAACACTAAGTGTTGGTGTTGAATGCCTAGATATGATTGTGAATTTGTATCTTATTGGTGAGGATATGGACACTATTAAGAGGTTTTGAACAAGAGAAAGAAAGGATCTTTCAAAACAACAAATAGGACATGTCTTAGGGTTCTTTGGCTTCCAAGTGTTGATACATACTTCATTATGATATTTTGAGAACCATTTATGGATATGAGGGCCTTGCACATGGTTGGGAGGAGGACTACAAACCTTAATAAAAATAAATATTCTAATGGAAGGGAAACTTGAGGTTTCGAACTTAGAGGTGTATTAATTACATAGGTTCACAACAATGAAAGAGGCCTCAAATGACAAGGATATAGCCTCCAATAAATGATATGGGTGCAAATAGGAGTATTTTAGCACTCAATATGGGTTTTATGGCACTAAACATGGTCAAACGATGAAACCTTAACCTTAGGCTCTAAAGGAAATTTCCAAGGATAGGAAAAATGTGAAGCCTTAACCAACCACTTAAGATTGGTCTAGTATAACTTAAATATTTGAATGCCAATATGGACACCATTAGCATGTTTTGAGCTTTATGAGTGGACCTCAAATCCATAAACATGATTCGAAGAGGGAGACCAAAATATCAAGGCTAGAAATATATATTTATGGCTTGGGACCAACGATCAATTTGATGGGTCATTTATCATGCTTCAGGGCATCATTCATGAACCTTGGTCCCTAGAAGGTTCCTTTAGAGCCTAATGCATAATTCAAAATTCAAAATATTTGAAAGTGATATTTAGGTGTGTAATTGTGTTTGAAAAGATGATGTTGTGTGTTATTTTATACTAACGTGTAAATTTTTGTATATGTGCATAGATATTTGCATGTGTGCATGTATTTTTCGTATGTTTATGTATAAATATTTTTATGTGTGTAGGTTTTTATATTGTAAATATATATGTAAATGTACATCTTTAATATGTGTGTAAATATAAGTATGTGCATATAACTTGTGTGTGTAAATGACTACGGGTGGTAGGTACACAAGGGGGGTGTCTAGGGGTGGTAGGTACACAAAGGAGCTATTTCCCAATGCCTATCAAATTTCAATGCATCTATGTGTCTCATTGTGATTTGTGAATGACAAATGTGTACTCATTGATGTGTATTGATTCTAATTTTTATTGAATATTATGAAATGTTATAATATAAGATGAGTTTTCAATCTTGTTTAAATGCATGTGAAGTTTTCCTAAACGGATGGAAAGTTGAATTGGAGTGGTTGGTGTAAAACATCAATGTATTGTAATAGTAACTTAATTATAACTCAAACATCAAATAAACGATATAAGATAACCATATCAAATAAATTATCTAACATGAATAACATTAGACATGCATGAATAAACAATCACATGACTATACTATGTACCTCAATAAATCAGGCCTTCTGGATCCTCTCGGTTTTTTATTGTCTCAAACAACCTCTCGTGCTCTGCATGAGGTACTAAGGAGCATACCTTGTTTTGTTGATGTATATGTAACTTCGGAATGTAGTTCATCTATGTATATTATACTCCTATAGAGATGTGTTATTCCTCTATAAGGAAGTGTCGTCATTTGTATTGACAAGTGTCGCAAGTGTTGTAATTTGTCGATAGGTTATTAAACTACCATGTGTGGGGTTGGCCCTGATTAAGTTAACCATGGGTTATTAGGCTAAGCTAGACAAGTCAGCCCCATTAGTTTATTGGGTAGGACAGGACAAGTATAAATAGAGATCGGGAGATCTCTATTTGGACATCTCATTATTCACTTGTACATCACTCGAAAAGTGGCACACTAGTTGAGGAGGAGGAGGATCTACTAGTAGAATACTATCTCTTTTAATTTGGTTGTACCTTGCTTGTATTATTGCTCTATCTATCTCTGAGGAAGTTGTGGGGTTTTTCACGTTAGGGTTTTCCCCATGGAAACTCTGTGTGTCTATTGTCTCTTATGTTTGCCTCTTGTTGTGATTGACATGATTGACATGCTTGATATGATTGATATGTTGTACATGTTATTCTCTCAGTAAAGATCCTAGAGTATATTGAATTAATGCTCAAAAATTAACATGGTATTAGAGCTTCCCTGAGAAGAAGACATTGTGCAGTGGCGGAAACTAGAGTTTCTTGTTTTTTGGGTTTCTCTCCACCGATTTTGGAAAAGCAGTAAGGTAGATTGACTCTACTCATCAAGGAGAATCTATCTATCCAATCAGAATTCAATTCTGAGCACTTTTAGTTTTGGCCCTAAAAATTAGGGTTTCCACAAAAATAGGAATTTCTAAAATCTGAAGACATAGCTGGAAGCTCCTTGGAAAAATTGAAGTTTAGATATTTGGATCGAGATTTTTGGTTGGGTGAAGCTCTTGGAAACTCAAACCCTAATTCAGGGTCCTCCCTAATGAATCTGAGAAGACTAAAAGGAATTTCTGAAGGGTGAAACTTTGCAGATATCAAATTCTGAATATACGAGGCTGATAAGCTCATCAAAGCGCATCTTTCTATCCTTTCAAAATTTTGAAATTCACATTTTGAATTTTTAGGGTTTCTCTGACAAACCCTAATCCGGGACCAGATCCAGTTTTCAGCAAATCAAGTGGTAAGACCTAAATATTTTCTATTTCCATTTGAAGTACTCTTTAAGATGTCTCACCACACCAAGCTTGAGGATAAGCTTGAAGGGGCTGATAACTTTCGAGCATGGAAGTATAGGATTGGGTTAATCCTAGAAGAAAATGAGTTGGACACTTATATAAGTGAAGAGGTCCCTGTCCCAGAGGGAGAAGAGGCTAAGGCTCTTCACAAAAGGAACTTTGTCAAGGAAAAGAGGATTATTGTTAATTCTATCAAGGAACATCTCATCCCACATGTGTCATCTCTCAAGAAACCCAAGGAGATGTTTGATTCCCTTACCAAGCTATTTGAAGGGAAGAACATAAATCGGAAGATGACCCTACGGAACCAATTGAAAGGGGTAAAGCTCCAGAATGGAGAGACCATTCAATCCTATTTCTCTAAGGTCTCTCAGATCAAGGAACAACTTGAAGGTATGGATGAAATTGTGGACAATGGTGAAGTTGTCACGACCACACTAAATGGCCTACCGAGATCATGGGACTCCTTTATCCAAGGAATCTGTGCAAGAAAGAAGTTGATCTCCTTCAGTAAGCTGCGGGAGGAATTCTCTCAAGAAGAAGCTAGGCTTATGGCTCGAGAAGAAAAGATGGGAAATGAATATCAAGCTCTCACTGCTCACACCAAGAAGGGAAGCAAGTTCAAGGGGGAGCATTCTCATTCTAAGAAACCTTCACACCACTTTAAAAATAGGAAACATCTAAGATGTTTCACATGTAATGAGAAAGGGCACTTTGCCTCAGATTGTCCCAAGAACAAGAAGGACAACAACAACAACTTCAACAAAAAGAAAAAGGGCAACAAAAGAAAATATCATGCTCGTGCTACTGAGGATGATGAACCTCCCAAGAAGAAGGCTAGATCAGAAAGTGATGATTCATCAAGCGAAGATGAATATGTTTTAATCTCTGCTCTCACAAATACTATCTCTCATGGATGTAATGATTGGCTTATTGATAGTGGGGCTTCCAAACACATGACTGCGTTCAAAGAATCTTTTGTAAACCTATCTGAACATGACTCACCTCATAAGGTAAAACTTGAGGATGACTACCAATATCCTATCAAAGGAAGTGGTGAAGCCTCCTACAATCTAGACTCTAGGAAGTATTTGAAGATAAAAGAAGTTCTATATGTACCTAGGCTCAAGAAGAATCTACTCTCCATATCTGCACTGGATGAAAAAGGTATGAGGGTTGCATTTATAGATGGCCAAGTACTTATGTGGCCAAAAGGTAAGACCATAGATGATGCCGTAGTGATTGGAGAGCAAGAGGGAGGGTTGTACAAGCTGAAGGGACAACCTGAATATGCCATCGTACATGAATCCATGGAGCCAAGTGAACTTTGGCATAGAAGGCTTGCTCATGTGCACTATAGAGCACTACCAATTGCAAGCAAAGTTGTGGAGGGTCTTCCTGAAATTAAGACCAAGCATGAAGGTGTTTGCAAAGGATGTGCAAAAGGAAAGAACATAAAGAAGGCATTTCCAAGCAGTGAAAGCAAGGCAAAAGGAATCTTGGAAATTATCCACTCTGATGTATGTGGACCGATGTCTTCCAGTTCTCTGAGTGGGTATGTTTACTATGGCTCTTTCATTGATGACTTCTCCAGGAAGACTTAGGTTTACTTCTTGAAGAAAAAGGATGAAGTGTTTGATAAGTTAAAGGAATTCAAAGCCTTAATGGAAAACCAAACTGATAAGAAGATCAAAACATTCAGATCTGACAATGGTGGAGAATTCACTTCAAGAGAATTCAATAAGCTATGCAGTGATTTAGGTATTAAGAGGGAGTTGACTGCTCCCTACAATCCACAACAAAATGGAGTTGCAAAAAGGAAGAATCGAACAATCATGGAAGCAGCATGGGCAATGCTGCATGACCAGGATCTGCATATGCATCTGTGGGAAGAAGCAACCAGGACAACTATATATGTGCAGAACAAAACACCACACAAGATATTGGACAACAAGACACCAGAAGAGGTCTTCTCTGGTAAGAAACCTGAAGTCAGCCATCTCAGAATATTTGGTTGTCTAGTATATACTCATGTCCCAAAGGAAAAGAGGACTAAGCTAGATCCTTCAAGAAAGAAGGGTATCTTTGTGGGTTACAATGAAAGCTTGAAGGCTTATAGAATATACTTTCTAGGGTTCAAGAAGATTGATGTCAATGGGGATGTAACATTTGATGAAATCTCAACATTTATAAAATCAAGGAAGACACATGTTGAAGATCATGAAGAACCAAAGGAAACCAAATTTTAAGATACTACCATGACTGAAGCAATTCTAGATGTTGATCGTGAAATTGAAGATCCACAAGAACCTGTAGATCCACCTCGTGAGAAGGACTCTCACAAGAGGAAACCTTCATGGGATATAGAGCTCATTCAAGATGCAGAAAGGTATGGAATTCCAGAAGAAGAAAACATAGCAAAGAAGAGGACCAAATCACATACCAGCTATGTTGCGTTACTCTGTGATATCATGAACAAAGAACCTTCTAGTTATGAAGAGGCAGCGGAAAAGAAAGAATGGAAGGATTCCATGGTCGAGGAATACCAATCAATAATGAAGAATGATGTTTGGGATGTTGTCCCAAGACCTGAAGGGAAGTCTATTGTGACTTCCAAATGGATCTACAAGATCAAGCATGTTGCAGATGGTAGCATAGAGAAATACAAAGCGAGATTTGTAGCTCATGGCTTCTCCTAGAAAGAAGGAATTGACTATGAAGAAACTTTTGCTCTTGTAGCCAGATACACTTCCATCATATCAGTACTTGCTCTGGCTGCAGTGATGAAATGGAAGATACACCAGATAGATGTCAAGACAGCCTTCTTGAATGGTGTAGTCAAGGAGGAATTGTATGTGGAGCAGCCACTTGGTTTTGAGACACATGACAGGAAGTCATATGTGTGCCGGTTAAGGAAATCCTTGTATGGCTTGAAGCAAGATCCTAGGACTTGGTATGGGAGGATAGATAGCTTTCTATCCAGTTTGGGATTTACCAAGAGTAAAGCGGATTCCAACCTTTACTACAAGGTTGAGGAAGGCAATCCTATGATACTACTATTGTATGTAGATGATCTGTTTGTAATAGGTAATGATAGTTTGATTGCCGATACCAAGAGGAATCTTGCAGCCGAGTTCGAGATGAAGGACTTGGGGATGATGCACTATTTTCTAGGCATGGAGGTATGGCAGAGTACAGATGGAATCTTCCTTGGAAAAGGGAAGTATGCAGTGGAGATCCTGAAGAGGTTCGAAATGATGGACTGCAAGGACATGGCCACACCTATGGCATCAAACATGAAGCTTCTGTGCGATGTTTCATCTGATCCGGTTGATGTCAAGGTGTATCGTCAGATGATTGGGTCCTTGATATACCTGACGAACATGAGACCAGATATTTTCTTTGCGATGAACACATTGAGCCTGTTCTTGATGGATCCCAGAGGTGTTCACCTGGTTGTTGTAAAGCATATTATGAGGTACCTGAAGGGTACAATTGATTATGGGCTCAAGTATAATGCAAATCAAAAGTTTAACCTGCAGGGTTATGTTCATTCGGACCAGGTAGGTAGTGCTGCAGATAGGAAGAGCACATCTGGGTGTTGCTTCAGTATGGGATCAGGTGTGATCTCTTGGTTTAGCAGGAAGCAATCCTATGTAGCACTGAGTACAGCCAAAGCAGAGTATGTTGCAGCTTGTTCGACTAGTTGTAAGGCAGTATGGATGAGGAAGCTACTGTCTGAGTTATTTGATCTTCCGTTGGATGCTACTGGTATATATTGTGACAAACAGAGTTGTGTGAAGCTATCTAAGAACCCAGTGTTCCATGACAGGTCAAAGCACATTGAGATCAAATATCACTATATCATGGATATGGTGCAGAGAGGAGCAGTGAAGCTCCTGTATATTGCAACGGATGAGCAGATTGCAGATGTGCTGATGAAACCACTAGCCAGAGTGAAGTTCAAGTACTTTAGAGAGAGGCTTGGTGTTCTTCAGATTGACCACACTTCAAAGAAGAAGTGATGGACACATTTGCTAGAGCCATTCCAAGCATGATGAGAGGAGAATCCTTCACATGGATGTGGATGTAAGTGCTGGATGATGAGCATCGAGACAATGCTCCAACTACTGCTCTGTATATGTGTCATGTTGGATGCTTATTATGATCAGTTGGATCATTTATATGTATGTATTTATGCATCATGTTGGATGTTGGATATGATCAGTTGTATCATTTATATGTATGTATGTATGCATCATGTTGGATGCTTGTTATGATCAGTTGGATCATGTATATGTATATGCATCATGTTGGATGCTTGGACCATGTATATGTATATGTATCAGGTGGATACATTTGTATGATCAGGTAGATCATGTATGTTGATATATATCAGGTGAATATGTTTGTATGATCAGGTAGATCATGTATGTTGATATATATCAGGTGGATACATTGTATGATCAGGTGGATCATGTATGATGATATGTATCAGGTAGATACTTGGTATGCATCAGATAGATGCATTGTATGATCAGGATGATCATGGATGATGAGCTTCAGGTTGTTGATCCAGATGACATGCATCAGGAAAATGTAGTGATGATGATCAGGATGATCCTATGTGATGACATGTATGAGGTGGATACATTACATAATCAGTTGGATTATGTGTGATGAGTTCCAAAGACACAGATGCACATGATATTTTCAGACATGGTTGTAGATGTGTTCTCCCATGGTCACGATGTAATTGCTAGGCTTTTTCGACATGGTGGCAAATGTGTTCTCCTATGATCGTGATGTAATTTCCAGGGCCATTCAAGCATGGTTGCAGATGTGTTCTCCCATGGCTGCGATATAAGTACTGGGGCCATTCGAGCATGGTTGTAAATGTGTTCTCCCATGTCTGTGATATAAGTGTTGGGGCCATTCGAGCATGGTTGTAGATGTGTTCTCCCATGGATGCGATATAAGTGTTGGGCCATTCGAGCATGGTTGTAGATGTGTTCTCCCATGGATGCAATATAAGTGCTGGGCCATTTGAGCATGGTTGTAGATGTGTTCTCCCATGGCTTCAATATAAGTGTTGTGCCATTCTCGCATGGTTGTAGATGCGTTCTCCCATGGCGTAGATGTAAGTGCTGTGTGATGTTCATCTGGGCTGTGCTTCATGATACTATGTGGTCATGGACAGGTTGTGCAGTAGCATGTAAAAGGTCCTAGGAGATCTGATAGGTTGAGCTGTGTGCTCGTAATCAATCCTGGGATGCTCTTTCGAGGTTTTTTTGACTCACGTAATAAGTCCTGAGGATTCCACAGTATGGCTAGTGATGATGAAGACCTACAAGTGGTGGGCCTACATCCAATATGAAAAAGGACTGGCTCTGTAGAACTTCCTATGATGAGTAGATTCAGAGATTGATTGAGATAGCAGCAGCAGTGACGATGACAATGATTCGAGGATGATGATTCGCTGATAATGATCCAGAGAAGAACACTTGTGCTAGCAGATCTGTGTCAAGAAATACCTTCCTAGTTAAGATGGAGTGTTGATGTATATGTAACTTCGGAATGTATTTCACCTATGTATTTCATCTATGTATATTATACTCCTATAGAGATGTTTTATTCCTCTATAAGGAAGTGTCGTCATTTGTATTGACAAGTGTTGCAAGTGTCGTAACTTGTCGATGGGTTATTAGACCACCATGTGTGGGGTCGGCCCTGATTAAGTTAACAATGGGTTATTAGGCTAATCTAGACAAGTCTGCCCCATTAGTTTATTGGGTAGGATAGGACAAGTATAAATAGAGATCGGGAGATCTCTATTTGGACATCTCATTATTCACTTGTACATCACTCGAAAAGTGGCGCACTAGTTGGGGAGGAGGAGGATCTGCTAGTAGAAGACTATATCTTGTAATTTGGTTGTACCTTGCTTGTATTATTGCTCTATCTATCTCTGAGGAAGTTGTGGAGTTTTTCACCTTAGGTTTTTCCCCACGAAAACTCTGTGTGTCTATTGTCTCTTATGTTTGCCTCTTGTTGAGATTGACATGATTGACATGCTTGATATGATTGATATGTTGTACATGTTATTCTCTCAGTAAATATCCTAGATTATATTGAATTAATGCTAAAAAATTAACATGTTTGATGTCTTCATTGACATTGTTTGTAGTTGGATGTTTGTACCAACGATCAAGTGCATAAAGTGGTACACCCGAGAACCTAGTCTATAATCCATTTATGTGTAGCCATTTCTCTTTGGTCCCTTTCCATCTACTGTAAGATATTCCCCCTGAACAACCATCGAGCCAGTCGGAAAGGTAATTCCTTCAGTATCGGTTAATGATGTGAGGAGGGTTTGCTTCCCATGGATGAATCGTGCCAACCAATAATTCGTCCCAATTGCACTGTCTTTCAAGGCGACAACTACGTAGATGTGTCCTACAAAAATGCATTTTATAGTCATATTCCAACAAGTAGTGGTTTGAGAACTTGGATAATTACAAAAACGAGGAGGGAACCGGGATATGCATGCAGAAATGTTTACCTTGTTGAACAAGATTAGATATATGATCATATTCATTTGAAATAGAGGATTGGCCTTCCTCTAACTGGATTGTTTCAACAAATGCACGTGGGTCCACTGCAAGTGATACATGATCCCACTCATCAAAAAAATCCATTGATTCACACTCATCCCACTCACAACTGTTGCAAGGCCCACAAAATCAAGCAAGTTTCTGCGTCCATATTTCAAATAAGGGGTTGTTTGAGTTTTGAACCGAATGAAATCCACGAGTTCCTTTCACAGTACTACAACTATAAGAACGTGATCGATCTATATCAACCACATGCCATAAATTTCTGACATGTCCTCTACCTGTTGGTCCATGCTACTCCGTGGTTCGATCTAAAATTTTTGCAAAGCACCATTGAACTATGGATTCTGCATCCCAAATATGAGGGTTTTTCATGCACCTCATCTCCTCCCTTCCTAGGGAAGTTTTGAGACATGTTCCCGCCCCATCATGCTCTCTCTTTCCATTCCTGGTCTCAAAATAGTTCAATATATGCAGCACATAATAAGTCTTGTGCAAAATACTTAACCATTGGAATACACGTGCATTTTTTAACTTGCCTACACAACCATCTGACCATATCCAATGCTCATCCATATATATACCTCTCTCCTTCAGTTGATAATAGAAAATTATGAAGCAATGCTGCACATAATGCAGGTCGTGGCACTTGTCATCACTAATGTAGAAGTTGGTCTCTTTCAATATTATCCTCATGTCATTCCTGCTCTCTAGCACGTGCCTATACGTGATATGGACCATTATGCTAACTTTGTCTGAATGGTAGTATTGACTTTGAATCTCATTTTGTGGTTGCAGGGTGTAGTTTTCAGCAAAGTCCACAATCGACAATATTGTGCCATTGGGAAAGGTGTCCCTGCACTGCCTTACTATTCATACTACCATCGTGCCACATGGACATGTTGTACATACTACTCGGTCTTTTGGTAGAATTCCTTCATGAAATCGCAAATTTGTACCTGGTGCCACATAACCAAGGGCATTAATACAACGTGACATTTTTAATCAGAATATATGTGTACAAATTCAACATGTACAGTATGAAATTATGCAAACTTAGATTACCTTTGACTTCACCAATGCAATTTTTTTGCTTCCTTCGCACTATATACTTGATTTCTTATGTACTTGAAGTTCTGCATTTATCCTAACATCCTTCCAAATTCGTGCTCCTCGGTTTCATGGATGCATCGGCTCAATAATGCAAATCCAATGCACCTGGAACATGTCCCATATAAACATGATCTTTTATAATATTTTTGTCCTTTAGGTCTTGGACACATTATGCTATGTATATTTTCTCTGGATGCATTCGGTGGTTGTAATGATGGGAAATCCTGCACAATGTTAGTATGAAAATCACAAAATATATGTCTATATGTATCATAATAGTACTCAAATTCTACATGGTATCTACAACAACATGTGTTGCGATCAATGCAAATTCTAACATACCAGGGTTTGCATTTTTCAAAGGACCTTTGGCCCAAGTTCAAGTGTGTGTGCTCATTCTTGAACCTCTCATAGAGTTCCATTTGTGTCGTGTCAAGGAATTGCTTGATCATGGGGTTCACACCCCTTAACACATTTTCTCAACTTTAACACATCTCTTTGATTTGATGACAGACTAGTGTTATCATGCCAAAAATTTTGTACTAGTTTTTTAACAACATCAATAAGCTTTATGTATGAATGAGGTAACCTACCAGCAAAGGCCCAACGATATTTTTGTCCTGAGGTGTCAAGTTTTTCTCTAATGGTAGAATACTTTTGAAGAGTCTTTATATCTACTTTAAAGATTTTACATGTGTGTGATAGAAGGAGACGTTGCCTTGTGGATTTGTCTACAATTGATTCCGACAATACATGACGAGCTGTATTAAAATATTTTGCACGAGAAGTTTTTCCAATCAAATTAAATGCAGACTGTAGATTTCTAACAACATGATTGTTGGCCTCTGAAATTCTAGCTAACCTTTATGCCCAAAATTATCCTAACATGAGCTAGACAATGAGATTTTAACAAAGCCAGAAACAATTGACATTTTGCTGAATCTGTTTTGGATTCAAAAAATTCTTTGATTATCCTGTTACAATGGAAATCAATAGTGTGTTTGGGCAACTTACTTTCAAGTCCTGAAAATGAAATTTCATCCACATGAATACATCTGGGATTTCTTCGTCGTCCGCTTGATAGTTGAGGAAAGAGAGTCAGAAAGGAAGTATAAGTCTCGTCATCGGTTTTTTGTGGCCCTTCGTTCACAATTTGGTCCTACAAGGGAGTGTGTTCGATATGTGTGCGCTCTTCTTGGGTAGGTTTCCAATTAAAAACTTGTTCAACATCCATCCCTTCATACTCAACAGCAAGCAAGATTTGATTGACTTCAACCACTTCGTCATTTCTTGTTAATGGATCTAAGGCACTAACATTTTGATGTCTACGATTTTCCATGTACAACCTGGCCTTTTCTCTTATCTCATGGGCCTTTTCAAGGGGCGGCTCCTTCCTTCTAAAATTTATTTTATTATTACGTATGTTTCCCATATTCAATACGTTTTTTAACAAACAAAAATATCACCCTTGCAAGAATGAACAACAAATAAGATATTAAAACTCGATGTGCATGATTATTAAAACTCGATGTAGCAATTGATTATTTACAACATCTATTGAGAATGTTTTCATATAATCTTAAAATCTATTGAGAATGCCCTAGATATAACAGCAACATCACTTCTTGGAAATCAATTGGATGGTGGTATGGGATGTTAGTAGGATCACATTCCCTACAAAAGCAGAAGCTCCTACTCACTTCATTTTCATGTTTTGGATTAAGGAAAATTGCCCCAAAAGATTAAGAGTTTTCAATCCTTTAGGTGTTTGTGTGAGTTGTTGTAGTGAAATCATGAGGAATTCAACAAATGTTTGTGTACTAGATGGAGCCATGTGATTATGAAAGGTTATTGGTGGTGATGCAAGTAAGTTTTTTTTATTATCTTCATGAAAGGTTGAAAGCATTGCTTGGTGCATGTTGTATTTTTTTGTGGTAAGATGTTTTTATTGTCTATGTTGAATATTAAGAAAACTAAAATACATCTATCATACAATTCATGAGGAAAAAAAAATATAGATACAATTCAAACAAAGTGAATGAAGACTAAAATACATTTAACAAGATGAAGAGGTCACCATACCTCAAGGATTATGATTGCTCTTTGTATGAGGAACCTGCAACAACTAATTAATGAAAATACACGAGATAGCAATAATAACATTACTCAGAATCACTTTATTGATCACAAGCCACTTCGAGGGGGAAACCTCCTTTGAGAAAGCTCAATACAAATAACTTCACGGTGCCTAGATTGGCCTCAACACACACTTATATACTAAGTCTATGCACCAATACTATGGGTCAAAACCATGGGCCAATACAAACTATGGGTCAACAATTACTACGGGCGAATTACAAAGCATATGCGCCCAACAACAATAACACAAACTATGGATCAACAAACACTACGGGACATCTTACAAAGCATATGTGTCTAACAATAATATACTAACAAATTAAAGACATGGGTTCCTAACATCCCCTCTCCCTTAGAAAAATATTTCTCCTCAAATATTGAGATGTGGAAAGTGATGTTGAATCTGAAGGAGTGGTGCCCATGTAGTAGCCGCTGGTCTCATGTCCTGCCACTGAATGAATACCTCTATGATAGAGAAAGAGATAAGCGGATTCCCGTTGAGTGTTATGGAGGATTGCTCGGAAGGTTGTAGACAAATAAAAACCATATCAACTGCTTGAAAAGTGCGCTCAAAACGGTGCTAATTGGCTTGTTGTTTCATTCGAATTCTGGCCATGTGAAGAGTGTCCTACAAAATGCGAAGAATCAGATCATGGTTTCGAAGAACCGTGTCAATTTCTTGAATTGGTGCACTGTTGAGGGTGTATGGAAGAAAAAGTGGCGGTGCCTAACCATAGATTGCTTCATATGGAGTAATTTTAGATGCAGTGGGGTACCACCATTTAGTAAGAGGGAGCCACTCCACCCCTGGAGGTTGTTGTTTGGAGGTGAAGTAACGAAGATAAGTTACCAAACATTGAGGGATCCCTTCAAGGAATTCCAGAGACATATCTGTCCAAACCCGTGGAAGGATGGGTATGGGTTCGAGCAATCCCGGAAGGCGCTAGAAGGTATCATATTCAGCCACCATCTAATCAATTTTCCTTTTCATTCCCTACCAAAGAAGGTATGTTGTGCCTACTCATACGTTTGGAGGAACCCGGAGTGCCTGAAAAATGGACACGCATGGAGTTCAGAGAAGACATAGCCCTATTGAACAGATTGCAACCAATTTGGAACAAGTAGAGAAATAGCTGAAAGAGAAACTGGGGCATCAATTGTGCAAGAAGGAGCATCTGCCACCAAATTGTCTTGACCCTTCATGTAAGTGATCTCATTGGCATAACCCAGGAGTTGGTGAATCCATTTCAGTTGTGCGGGTGAGGAGAACCGTTGTTACAGGAAATATTTCAGACTCTGATGAGCAGTCGTGATGCAGAAATAATTCCCTAATAGGTATGGCTGCCACATCTATACAGCATGCAAAATATCCATCATTTCTTTCTCAGATGTAGAGGCGGCTAAATTCTTACCGGAAAGGTCTCGTGAAGGCGACAATCCCACTGGTTCAGTAAAGGCACTGGCATATCTATCCAAAATTGGTTGGATATCCAAGGGGGTAGTGGACACCATTAATGAGTGCATCTGAATGGAATGGAGCTGAGTGATGACACCATGTGAACTATTCTTAAGGACTTTTTCCAGGCGATGTGAACTGATGATGCGGAGAGACCCTAGTTGTAAGCCTGTAAATTTGTTTTTTTTTCCATTAACTAAAAACTGCATCCAAAGTTCAGCAAAATCCAATAAGATGGGTCCAAGTGTGCATAACCATTGAACACCCAAAACCACATCACATCCGCCTAAGGCCAAGGCAAACATTTCAGAATGCAAGTTATAATCTTCCATAGAGATACACACATTGTGACACTTACCCTTACAAGGTAAGGTGCCCCCATTGGCAACCATGAATTCAAAGTTGGAGCAAGGATGGATCAAACAATCAGCCTATTTAGCGATCCGAAAGTCAATGAAGTTATGAGTGCTACCAGAATCAATGAGTATGGTAAGAGGGAGCTTCTTGAAGTAACCCCTGACCTGCATTATTTGGGGGATGGTGATTCCGGCTAAAGCATGGAGAGATATCTCTGGGTCGTCTTCCTGAGACAGAGGGTCAATAGGAAGCTCCTGAATGTCGACCTGGTCATCCATTGTATCTAGAGCTTCTTCACCAATTTTAGAGGCAGGTGTAGAATCCACATCCAAGACATAGAGATTTTGCTAAACACATCTATGTGCCCTAGTGAATTTCTCATCACAATTATAACAAAGCCCTTTTTCTCTACGTGCCTGCATCTCTGTTTCAGACAAATACTTGATAGGAGTTGGTCGAGGAGCTGGAGGGATAGGAGTTCATTGAGAACCCATATTTCGGAAAGGGAACAAAAGTGGGTTTGGAGCGTTGTTTGGCTGCAATCTTGTCTTCTGCCAACTTAGCCAACCCCAGGGCTTCCATCATTGTGTTGGGACAGAACATTTTAACCTCTGAGTGGATTTCATCCTTAAGACAACTGATAAAACAACTCCTGTAGAATTCATTAGATAATCCTGCTTTGTGATTGGCTATTTTCTCAAATTCTGTCTGATACTCTCTCACAGTGCCAATTTGGCAAAGTTTAGTGAGGGCTCCTGTAAAGTCATCAAAAGCACTAGGACCAAATCATTGCAAAAGGAGCTGGCAAAAATCTAGCCATTTTGGCTCTTCATGAGCGTTGATGTACCAATGGTACCATTGAAGAGCTTCCTGTTCCAAATGAAAGGATGCAATTGGAACTTTGGTGACATCAAAAGTATTATGCATACTAAAATAGTGTTCTATACAATAGATACAGCCAGTCGGATTAGTACCATTAAAGCAAGGAAAATCAAGCTTCAGACCACGAAAATTGCTAGAAGAAGAGAATCCATTGTCTGATGAAGACTCAGACTGTTGTTTGTAGTTCATGGCTGAATGCTCAAGATGGAGGCTGTGAAATATTTTATCCAGATCCTGGAGTTTGGTTTGGATGGTGGCAAGTGCTTCCTCCATGTTTTTTGCTCCTGCACGGGTGAAAACCATAACCAGGAGTTCTTTTATTTTTTATGAATGGGTAGAAAAACACAAACAGAAGCTTATTTAGTAAAAGAAAATTTGGATTTGGGAAAAACTCTGATGGGTAATTGAGGTTTGACTAAGTTTTAGACACTTTCAAATGGACAGGGAAGCCAAAAATGAGGATTTCAGAAGCGAGGTGAAAGAATGGGAAAATTTGTCAAAGAGGGACAAAGAAGTAGAAATAGGGAATGAACAGGATGGCAAAATTTGAAGGCGATTGGGTGAAAATTAAAGAAGTTATGGAAACCCTAAAAATAGACAAATGTGGGATTTCTAGCTTTGGGAAGTGGAATTTAGGATAGGTTCCTCAGGAATGAAATATGCAGAATGGGATGATAGGGGTGTCAGGGAAGTTTCAAGGGAAACGAAGTGAAAACAAGGGAGATATGATGAAAAAATAGAATTTTTTTTTCCAAAATGGATCTGCTATGGTGCAGAAGGGATCGGAAACAGATGGATCTGCAATGGCATGGAAGGGATAAAAAACAGATGGATCTGAAATGGCGCGGAAGGGATCGACAACAGATGGATCTAAAACATTGCAGAAGGGATCGACAATAGACAAATTTGAAACGGCGCAGAGGTGATCAGCAATAGATAGATCTGAAACGGCATGGTAGTGATCGGCAACAGTTCTGGCCAGAGGAAATCTAAGATTTATTAGCTGAAAATAGATATGGACCCCGTATGCTCAGCTTCCTAACAGTTCATGGGATTCACTCGGCCACCAATTCTGTTTGACAGATTGTGTATTGGGGAAGTACCCCTCACTCCATGACTTAGGTAAGACTGATAACCGCTTTGCCACAAACGACAGCTCTTGGTTTACCTCACGGGTGGGAACTAGTCAATCAGGTAGGGTTCGTTGCCCTTTTCGCTCATAGGTCCTCTCAATGGGAAAACGACTTTGGGGTTCCTGTGGTACTCCTCACAATGAGTTTTAGGGATTATTCCCAAGTACTTCCCAGAGTTAAGCGGATAGGGATTATTCTCAGATCCGAACCTACAACAAAGGCGAAAAAAAAATTGTCATAAATTTCACCCAACGAGCCCAAGAAAGTGCTCTGATACCAGATGTGAGGAACCTGCAACAATTAATTAATGAAAATACACAAGATAGCAGTAATAACAGAACTCAGAATAACTTTATTGATCACAGGCCACTTCGAGGGGGTAACTGTTAGGCGGAAATATTGTCGTTTAATTCTGTTTTAGTATTCGACCAACCATTTAATTTGTCAATCCGAGGTTCGTAGGCTTACGAAGCACATGCAAAGTATATGCAGGACTGAAGTGAAATTAATCTAGTCGAACCCCCCCCCTTTCTAATTGCTAATTGCTAATCTAATTTCCCCTTAAGCTGAAACACACAACTGCTAATCTAATGCTGGAAGCTAAAACACACTGCTGAAAGTAAATTGAATAAAAGAAAGACAACATATGAAGAGCAACGAGACAACACATGTGAGCTCACATTAACAATAAATAAATATTAATTTACATCACGCAAATCAATGACAAATCATCAAAACTAGATTATGAACAAAAGCTGAGAATCCCCTTCTCCATATTACAAAGTCAAGACTAACTTCTACTATTTGAGACTAATCTCCTCCTAATCTACTACTACCAACATATCCCAAAATGAAGAGAGAGCACTCTCTTTTATGCATGAATTTCTTTGAGAAGGAGATAACCATCTCATAATGATAGATTCACTATTCTCTCAACCACTCTCAACTAATTTCCTATTATTACAAAACATGATTTATTCAAATCCTCCACATGTCTCTCACAAATTCTCCACATGTTTCTCATACATCCTAAATAAGATATGCCAACCAAATCTCCATGATCTTCTCCTTGGAATATTCTTTGAATAACTATCTCCATGAAATGGTGGAGGAGATATTTGAGGAGTCTTTCTTTGAATTGATCCTTCCATATTCCTACACATTACAAAGCTCATCCATACTTGAGATATTAGTGGAAAACATGTTATTTTCCAATATTTAATCATAAATTCACTTATAATACTAAAATGAATAAAGTGGAAAATAATGAGATGAAACTCAAGTATATGTATGGAAATGGTATGATGAAAGGTTAATGGGATGATGAAATGTGAAGAATAGAGAAAGGTAATGTGGATGAAAATAGGACATTTCTGCGTCCCAACAGCAACCTCCTTTGAGCAAGATCAATACAATTAACTTCACGGTGCCTTCATTGGCCTCAACACACACTTATATACTAAGTCTAGGCACCAATACTATGGGTCAAAACCATGGGCCAATACAAACTATGGGTCAACAATTACTACGGGCGACTTACAAAGAATATGTGCCCAACAACAATAACACAAACTATGGATCAACAAATACTACGAGATGTCTTACAAAGCATATGCATCCAACAACAATATACTAACAAAGTAAAGACATGGGTTCCTAACACTTTGCTTCGAATGTAAAATGTTCTTTTGATGTATCCACTATATGTAAGAAGAGTTCAAGTGTGTCCAAGCAACATGAGAATTCAATCTAAGGAGCCAAATAGAGTCCAACTGTTGTGTATTCAATCAAAGGAGCCAAATAGAATCCAACTAGTGTGTATTCAATCCAAAGAGACAAATAGAGCCCAAACTATTCTGTATTCTATCCAAATTGTCAAAGAAACACCAAATGGTGTGTTAATTCAATCCACAATGCAAATGGTTGTCGGATTGTTCGTGAAAACAGCAAAATATATGCCAGAATGAGAGAAAAATTGTGGGAGAAGAGCACGGGTTATGTTATCTCCTCAAATATTTTTTCAAATTTTATTATTTCAGAATTTTCAGGTTTCGGTAGCTTAGGCGGACATGGCCATTGTTCATTAGCTACCGAAAACCCAGCTTTCAGCAGCTTACAATGTAAAGGAAAAATTACTCAAAGCTACCGAAAGGAGAGGCATTTTCACCACTTCAGAGAACGTCTCGCTGGTTTAGGGGAACATGCTGAATTGTTCATTAGCCACCAAAAGCAGAGATTTCGGTAGCTAACAAAATTAAAATCCAACCTTTCTAGCTACCAAAACTACAAAATAATGCGGAAGGCTACTTTTTTGCACAAGGCCTAACTTTTTCTGATCCAAAAACTTCGAGGACGTTTTCTAATGATAGATAAACGTTAAAGGCATCATGATCAAAATTCTATTCCAGATTGAAAGGCACCAACAAGGTGAGAAGAGGAATCTTCTTGTCTATTTTGGGCATAAGATGGCCTGTCAATCCTCCAGGTGGCAGTTTCAACCTTACTCATCAGCCTTTGAAGGCTTGTTACAACTGTCAAAGATTGCTGCAGTTGTCAAAGACATGAAGACTATCAAGATGGAGGTGAGGAGATTTACTACAAAAATGGCGTTTTTACTGTGCTGAGACATCATTTTAAAATGATTATTCTGAGCGACTGGAGAATCATTTTGTGAAACGGGCGGAGGGTTTTGTTCCTGACAAGTCAAAGAACAATAACCTCTCTCATATTTCCTACAGGTTTCACATATTGGGAGGATCGAATCCATCTCTGAGCCCTAATTTTTGGATCTCATAATTTTCCTGTTTGACACATGTTTTTGAAATGCATATCTCAAGCAAATGAAAACGAATTTCAATGATCGGAGAGAGATTTTTTCTCACAAAAAACCAATATACAATAACCTATTTTGGTTTATACACAGGTGTCACATATTTGGAGAACTGAACCCATCTCTGAGCCCCATTTGTCAGCAGTTTGGCCAAATTAAAAAGGATCTTTTCCTAGTTTATTGAAAATGGTTTTGATCTTCTATCTTTAGTAAATTCGATCCAGCTTCTTAGGATCTGAAAATATGTTGTAAAGGATATAAAGCCTAGAACTTGAGAGCAAGTAAAGGTTTGATTTTGG